>SJYC01097916.1:0-77264 GCA_006408675.1 Madoqua kirkii
TTTTTTTTTTTAATGTATTTATTTCTGTGTTTTGGTTGCAGTGGATCTTTGTTGCTGGCCATGGGCCTTCTTGGGACAGGGAGGCCTGGTGTGCTGCGATTCGTGGGGTCGCAAAGAGTCGGACATGACTGAACGACTGAACTGAACTGATGGGCCTTCTCTGAGCATGCAAGCTTCAGTAGTTGCAGTGCGTAGGCTTAGCAGTTGTGGTGCATGGGCTTAGTTGTTCCTTGCTCGGCATGTAGAATCTTCCTAGACCAGGGATCAAAGCATGTCCTCTGCATTAGCAGGTGAATTCTTATCCACTGCGCCAGCAAGGAAGTCTAGAATGTGAGTTATTGATGTTATTTGGTGAAATGTGTCAACATTTGAAAGAGCTGCATAATTTTGTGAATCAGTACTTTCCAAATGGCCAGTGCATCATGTTTCAGATCTGTGCATGGGTAAAAGACCCATTCAGAGATATGCCAGTGGGTTGCAACATAACAGTAGGATAAGTTCATCGATAAGGTTTTAGATTCTACATTGCAACTATTGTTTAAGAACCTACAGTTTGCCTAGTTTGGGTGTGGTATCAAAGAATGTCCACAATGATCTGTAAAGGCTACTGAAATACTCCTTGCTTCTCCAGCCTGTGTTTGTGTGAGGCTGATTGTGTTTCCCTAGACCCTAACCACATATCCTGCAGGCCATTGAACTGAAGCAGATGAGGAAAATCCACTTGTTTCCGAGAGGCCAGATGTTAAAGAGGCTCGTAAGAGTAAAACAACACCTGAAATCACTAAATGCTTTGGAAATTATTATTTTTTATTTGTGGTAGGTTTAGTGTACAGTTTTTAAAATTAATTAAATATTTTAAAATTTCAGTTTTAATTTCTAATGTGGTAAACATTGATAGCTCACAAATAAAAGCTGTTTGGGGTCCTCAATAAGTTTTAAGAGTGTGAAGGGTTCTTGAGAGCCACACCTTTGAGCCAGACCATGTCATGGCAAATAGATGGGAAAACAGTGAAAGGCTTTCTTTTCTTGAGCTCTCAAATCACTGCAGCCATGAAATTAAGACACTTGTTCCTTGGAAGGAAAGCTATGACAAACCCAGACAGAGTATTAAAAAGCAGAGACATTACTTTGCTGACAAAGGTCCATATAATCGACAAAGGTCCATATAATGTTCCAGTAGTCATGTATGGATGTGAGAGTTGGACCATAAAGAAAGCTGAGCACTGAAGAATTGATGCTTTTGAACTGTGGTGTTGGAGAAGACTCTTGAGAATCCTTTGGATTGCAAGGAGATCAAACCAATCCATCCTAAAAGAAATCATCCTGAATATTCATTGAAAGTACTGATGCTGAAGCTGAAGCTCCATTATTTTGGCCACCTGATGCCCACTCATTGGAAAATACCCCAATGCTGGGAAAGGTTGAAGGCAGCAGGAGAAGGGGATGACAGAGGATGAGATAGTTGGATGGCATCACCAACTCAATGGACATGAGTTTGAGCAAGCTCCAAGAGATAGTGAAGAACAGGGAAGCCTGGTATGCTGCAGTCCATGGGGTTGCAAAGAGTTGGACACAACTGAGTGACTGAACAGTAAGACTGTGTAATATGAAAAGCTTTTAAGGAAATACTTAGTTGTCAACATGTATTTCTTTTACTTTTTATGGCATTTTTTTTGCTGTTGCCCAGTATAATGCAATTTCTGTTTATATTTTTAAGGGCAATCGGATGTTTCAATTAAAATACATGTTTGAAAATCCTTAAAAGTTATACTTACTGACTAGCTGCTTGTATCAATATGTCCATCCTACTTTATGCAAAATCCATTATTCATGATTCGGGTATATTCCCTTTAGAACTGTTTCTCTTGTTATAGTAAATCATCTTAATGTGTCATCTCTTTGAAGAATTTTGATTTATAAGTTTTTAAAAGAATACCAATACTAGGATTTCCACTTTTAATATCCTAAAATTTTGCACATGCTGTTCATTGCCAACTTTCTGTACCTGTTAGGTTCCTGCTTTTGTTTTAAGACTTAAAGTTAAGCTTCACTTTCTTTTTGAAGCTCTGCCTTCCTCTGAGAACAGCCCACTTGCCCCCCACCCAGAGTTAGGTGCTGGCTTTTTTGTTCCATTAACAATTATTGTGTCATTCTCACAAGATGTATCGCAGTTTTGTATTTATTGTTTACTTGGACTTTTCTTTGCCAGTTCATAGGGAGCACTTCCAAAGGAAACTTTGATCTGTTAATCTTCATGTCTCAGCCCCTAGGACATTTTAGGTATTCTGTTGAATCTTTGTTGAATTAATGGAAGAATAAAGTACTTCCCTGGTGGTAAGTGATTCAGAATCTACCTCCCGGTGCAGGGGACATGGGTTCGATTGCTGGTCTGAGAAGATCTCACATGCTGCAGGACAACTAAACCCGTGCACCACAGCTCTGGAAGCCCGTCCAGAGCCCAGGCTGTGCAACAGGAGAAGCCCCTGCAGTGAGGAGCCTGAGCACCACGACTGGCGAGTAGCCCCCACTTGCTGCAACTAGAGAAAGCCGGCAGGTAGCAACAAAGACCCAGCACAGCCAATAAATAAATAAAAAATTTTTTAAAAAGTAAAACCACACATGGTATTTATTCTCAGTTTTAAATCAAGAATCCTCCGTAATTGGCTTGGATACTTAATTTTTGGGTAATAAGTTTCTCAGATTCAGTGAAGCCCAGGGAGTCCTGAGCTGTGCCTCAGGGAGCCATTGAACCAGGATGTAGTGTCTGTTGCTCTGAACTCCTGGGAGGGAAAGAGTCCCACTGAGATGAGACACTATGAGTCTGGTCCAGCCGGGGAGGACCTGCGGTGGAGCTCCAAGACTCAAGCCTCCTCCGGCACCACTGTGGCCATGATCCGCTTGGGCCTTCCCTGCTGGACTCTGGGTCCACACTGACCCCACACTGAGGCCACGAATCCTGCTGCAGGAGTTGAAGCTGCCTCATTCCTGGGAGGGATTTTGGCTCCAGGACCCAATGTGGCCTGACACTCCCGGAGCTGCCTGGAGTCTGGGGCTTTTCCTTCCAAACCCGCCTGTCTTTCTTCTTCCTCCGCAGTCACATCTAAATGCTCGCAGCCTCCTCTCACAGCTGGCAGCCTCCTCTGGGCCCCTCCCCATTTTCTCACATAAATCTCTTCACATCTGATCCTGTCACCACATCTGCTGCTTGGCGGACCTGAACTGCCTGCAGGGCCAGTGGTCTAGACCCGTGTTGGGAGGGCTGTTTGTCTGCTGTTTGCTCTGCAGGCCTGTCTCCTGTATCCATGACCTGCTTTTTGAGATGGCTCCTGATACGTGGTCTTTAGTCAGCGTGTATTGAATTGAACTTCAGTTTAGTTGAACGTCTCAGGGCCCTCTTGTCCATGGCTGGCTCTTCCCTGGTGATGCATTGTGATGCTCCACGAGAGCAAGGCCAAGCCTGCTGTCCTCTCCTCTGTGTCCCTAGCTGAAGTATCGCGCAGGCCCATTGACCTGTTGCCTTTCCAGTGTCTGTCATAGAGGAAGGCACCATTTGCTCTGTCCATTTGCTTTCTGTTAACACCTGCTGGAGGAAGGGAGGTTGGGACTGTGGGGAGGGGACTTCAGACTGGGAGTCAGGAAATCCCTCTGGGCAGGTGGATAGTGGCAGGAGGGGCTGTGCATATGGCTGGGGGTCAGCACTCTATGCGGATGGGTTACCTGAGCCGTGGCTACAGAGGAAGGAGCCTGGTGAATCGTGGGGCCGAGAAGGTGAGCTATGGATAAACACTGACCCTGGGGAGCCATGGAGGAGGTCCATGGTCTGACAGGTACCCATGTAGGATCTCCAGCCCCGCACCGAGACCAATGGGGGCAGAGGGTGAGGTGAGGAGGGGGAGTGGGGATGCCAGCCAGGCTGCTCCGGGTTCTGCTGTGTTGAGGGGGAGTTGTGCCTGCTGCCTGTGTGGTAAATGTTTCATGCATGGGAAGGTGCCAGGACGCTGCGGATTTGCTATTCTCGTGGTGTCATTGCCTCCCCTGTGGCTTGTGGCTTAATCTGAGCCACAAAGACGAGGTTAGGATCCTGTCTACCCCTCAGCAGTGACGGCACCTGTGAGTGCCCACCGTCCTGCTCAGTACTGGGCGCTCAGCTGGTGAGCAGGAAGGAGTAGGCTGTGTCAGGGTGCCCTTCGGGGGGACAGCCCAGTCTCGAGGGTCAGAGCCCTGCTCTTGCACATGGAGGGCCTCTGCAGAGTCGTTCAGATCCCTGTCGTCCTTTGACCTTCAGCCTTACCAAGTGAGAGAAATGCACATTCAGGACTGAAGGGTTTGAGAAGAGATGGGCATGGGGCACCAGTCTGCTGAAGGGAAGAGTCCTCCAGCGGGACCTGGGTCAGAGGCTGCTGCTGCCCCCAGTCATGTGGGATGTCCCTAGGGGTCAGCCTGCCTGTTGCTGCTGAGCCCTCCTCTCAGTACTGGGGGCTGAGAGGGTGCTTTGTCATTTTAGTTGAAAACTACTGAAGACTTGTAATTTTGAAAACTCTTCAATTTCATCTTTTAGTATTCTTTGCCTGACACAACATGGAACATTTAATACAAAAATGGCATGCAAAGCATTGGGTCCTTCTACTATGACACAGCCAAGGAAAGGGTAGGAAGGAAGCAGGGTGACGTGAATGGGAAGTGAGCTGCTGGTCTGTCCTTAGATGAACTCTTCCTGTAGCATTTTATTTGTAGTGAGCTTGCTTCTGAGTGAGGCTGACAATCCTTTCATAATCAGTCTTTATGCCCTTAAAATATTTAGCATTTCTCATGTTAAACCTGTGTATTAAAAAGACTGGGAAAATATATGCCATTTGGTAACGAGAAACCTTTGTGGTCAGGGAGGGAAACAACTACACTGATCATCTCTGTCATCTGTTGATGAAGTGTCTCCTGGATGCTCCTTGGCCCCTTCCCCTTTGCATATAGGAAATGAATGGCCTGTGTTTTATGAGTTCCTGGTTTCTTGGGTTAGCACCTCAAGTCATTGCTGGGGGACCATGAACCACGCAGGAGTTTCCGTACAGACTTGGTAGTGTTACTCAGTTCAGTCACTCAGTCATGTCTGACTCTTTGCAACCCCATAGACTGCAGCACATCAGGCTTCCCTGTCCATCACCAACTCCCAGAGCTTGCTCAGATTCATGTCCATCAAGTCAGTGATGCCATCCAACCATCTCATCCTCTGTTGTCCCCTTTTCCTCTTGCCTTCCATCTTTCCTAGCATCAGGGTCTTTACCAATGAGTGTACTCTTTTCATCAGGTGGCCAAAATATTGGAGCTGGAGCTTCAGCTTCAGTATCAGTCCTTCCAGTGAATATTCAGGATGATTTCTTTTAGGATGGATTGGTTTGATTTCCTCACAAGGGATTCTCAAAAGTCTTCTCCAATACCACAATTCAAAAGCATCAGTTCTTCAGTGCTCAGCTTTCTTTATGGTCCAATTCTCACATCCATACATGACTACTGGAAAAACCACAACTTCGATTATATGGACCTTTGTCAGCAAAGTAATGTCTCTGCTTTTTAATATGCCGTCTAGGTTGGTCATAGCTTTTCTTCCAAGGAGCAAGTATCTTTTAATTTCATGGCACCAGTCACCATCTACAGTGATTTTGAGCCTCCAAAAATAAAGTCTCTCACTGTTTCCATTGTTTGCCATGAAGTGATGGGACCGAATGCCATGATCTTCATTTTTTGAGTGTTGAATTTCAAGCCAACTTTTTCACTCTCCTCTTTCACTTTCATCAAAAGGTTCTTCAGTTCCTCTTCGCTTTCTCCCATAAGGGTGGTGTCATCTGCATATCTGAGATTATTGATATTTCTCCTGGCAGTGTTAATTCCAGCTTGTGCTTCATCCAGTCTGGCATTTTGCACAATGTATTCTGCATATAAGTTAAATAAGCAGGGTGACAATATACAGCCTTGACATATTCCTTTCCCAATTTGGAACCAGTCTGTTGTTCCATGTCTGGTTCTAACTGTTGCTTCTTGGTCTGCATACAGATTTCTCAGGAGGCAGCGAAGGTGATCTGGTATTCCCATCTCTTGAAGAATTTTCCACAGTTCGTTGTGATCCACACAGTCAAAGGCTTTGGCATAGTCAATAAAGCAGTAGATGTTTTTCTGGGATTCTCTTGCTTTTTCTGTGATCCAACAGGTGTTGGCAATTTGATCTCTGGTTCCTCTGCTCTTTCTAAGTCCAGCTTGAACATCTGGAAGTTCTCAGTTCAAATACTGTTGAAGCCTCACCTGTAGAATTTTGAGCATTACTTTGCTGGCCTGTGAGATCAGTGCAACTTTGCATTAGTTTGAAAATTCTTTGGCATTGCCATTCTTTGGGATTGGAATGAAAACTGACCTTTTCCAGTCCTGTGGCCACTGCTGAGTTTTCCAAATTTGCTGGCATATTGAGTGCAGCGCTTTTACTTCCTTACCCAGCTGTGAGGAAAGAATAGACATCCTATTTCTTTAGTCTGCACTGACTGTCACGGTTTAAGATTTACCTTTAGTCTACACTGACTGTCATGATCTAAGATCACCGCCTTGGAAAGAGAGAAGGAGCTTTTATTCCTTTTCAGATGTCAGACTTTTTCTAGAGTCTTTGGTAAAGAACCTTTCAATTGAGAATTTGAAATGTCAAAAGGTATGCCTGTGCTTGTTGAAAACTGGCAACTGAAAAGAACATGTCTTAGTAAGCTCCTCCATGCGTGGGTTCATGTCCTTAAGTTTTGTCTGAACACGAAGGAGCCTAAGGATTAGCCTTGTTGGGAAATGGCTAGGAAGACTAAAACTAGGACCATTTCGAAATAAAGGTTATAGAAATAGAGATTCTGACTTCATAGATAATCTTGGTGTTACAGATTGAACTCTGTTCCCCAAAATTCATATGTTGAAGCCCTAACCCCCAGTGTGACTGCATTCCTTTAGGGAGATGATTAAGTTTAAATGAGGCCATAAGGGTTCCAGATTCAGTTTTAAGAGAGAGAGAGACATTGAGAGCACACACACAAGGGGGAAGACTGTGAGGACCCAGGCGGGCGGTTGCCTGCACGTGAGGAGAGAGCTGCAGGAGGGACCAGCCCTGTGACACCTAGGTCTCAGACGTACAGCCTCCAGACCTGTTGTTTAGACCTCCCAGCCTGTGACATTTCGTAGAGCAGCCTGAGACCCTCAGCTTGTCATCCTGTTCTCAGCAAGCTTCCACGGACTGAACAAAATGGCTCATGAGCTAGTGAGGCCGACAGGCTGAAAAACTGGCAGTATTGTGAGGTGTATGCAGGGCCCCATCAGCTCCGATCATCAGACGTGGGCCAGCAGGGCCAATGGAGGAAAGACAAATTCTTCCGGCTTTGCTCTAAAGGCATGTGAGGAGGGTGAGGGAGAAGACAGCAGAATGTGCTAGACAGAGGAGGATGAGCCAGAGTAAGTGGGCTGGGCTTCCAGACAGTGTCCCCCTGGCAGGTGGTGAGAACAGTTTGGAGGGTGGGGGCTCACTCGCGGGAGGATTTGTGAATCCCAGGGAGGAGTCAGGACGAGACTCTGGAGTCTAGCCCAGCACTGAAGCAAGCTTAGGTGCCACCTGCAGCCGCTGGTGGTGTGGATGTGAGGTGACAGGGGCCCTGAGGTCTGTGGGGGTGGGAATGTTTTGTGCTATCCAGTGTGGTAACCACAAGCCACATGTGGTGCTCAGCACTCGAAATGTGGCTCGTGGGTCTGGGGAACTAAACAGTCATTTAATTTACTTCTAATTAACGAACGTTTCAATAGCCGCGTACGAGTAGTGGCTGTTGTATTGGACAGCGCGGCAAAGCATATGCTCTGTAAAGGTACTCTGCTGAAAAAGAGTCATGCTCCTTAAGTATGCAGTCTTCCACCCCTTTTCTCATTAGTAGGGAGAATATTAAAATTAGATTAGTGTGTGTGTTCAGAACCCACAAAACTTTGAAGGCAGAGATAGCCAATTTTCTAATTTTTAAAAAGGACTAAGGGATGGCTATTCTTGGGTGCTTTACTTTAAGCACGTGTTAATAAATGATAGAGCCAGCAGGTCGTTTGTTCAGGTGTTAAGGAGCAGTTGAAATACTCTGGTGTGATCTCTTGTCAGTCTCTCTTTCCTGCTCTGATTTAGAGTGATTTTTCTGGCAGCATGTAGAAAGTGGTTTGGGTGAGGATGACATTGGGAGCAGAAAAATTGGAGAGCACACTAGCATAACCCAGGGCGGGAGTTTGTGCTGGTTTGGAGGGCGGCTGAGCCCTTGGGGAGAATGGGCTGGAATAGAGTCAGCAGCTGTGGTATCGAGAGGGGAACATTGCAGGGGAATCTGGAGTGACTCCCGAGTTCCTGAAGTGAGTGCCGGGGAGGTGATGGGGCTGTTCCTGAAGAAGTGTGCACAAGCAGAACATGTCTGTTCATACCGGTTGAGTGTGAGGCATCTTGGGGAGATCCGTGCATTTGACATGTAGGACTGCATTTCTAGAAAGGGCTGAGACCAGTAGAAACTTGGACGCCATCATTGTAATTGTCATAATGGAATAAAGACAGTTGCTGCCTGTGGAGAACTGAATAATGCAAAGAAGGCCTCTGACAAACCCTCCAGCAACCTAGACCCCAAAGGGAAAGGCAGCAGGGGGAGCCGCAGGGAGACCAAAGGGGACACTGCCGCAGGGGCAGATGCGGGAGCACGTGTGGGCGTCTGTGCAGCTGAGGCAGGAGAGGCTTTCCAGACAAGGGCATTTATTCCGGGGCATAGGGCTTTCCAAGTCAGCATTCAGGGCCAGTCGTCAGGTAAAGAGGACTCTCCTTCCCCACATCTCACTGAAGTGGTGGCAGTGTTAAAAATTAAAAAGCCTTTCACAGCAGTCTAGACTCTGGAAAGTCAAAAAGGTCAGTCAGCAGGGTGAGTGCTGCCGGTGTGGGGACGGCAGGAGTGAGGCAGGCGAGTCACCGCTGGGAGGAGCAGGAGTGGTGGGGAGGGGGCTGTGTGTCCACTCTTCCACTGGTCTCCAGAGTCCATTGAGAGGGAGGGGTGCTTGGAGGCAGACCGTGCCCCCGCCCCCGGCCTGAGCAGAGCAGCTGATGCTTGGAAAGTTCACAAGCGGGAAGCTATGCAGCTGGGAAATGCTGGAGGGAGTTCTTTCAGCTGCAAGAGGCTTCGCAGTTCTGGTCGTGAGGGTTGAGTGTGAATCAGACCAGAGTTTGCTTTCGTCTCGCCAGGTGGTGTGTAGAAGAACCTGCCCCCGGTGCTTCCAGGGCTCTGGTCATAACTGCCCCAACTTGGAAGCAGCAAGATAGACGTCCTTCAGCAGTTGAACAGATAAATGAACTGGTACACTGAGACGATGGAAAATTATAGAATACTTAAACTGGAAAGAAGTGAGTTATCAAGCCAAGCAAGACAGGGAACAATCTTAAATGCCTATTAACTCAGTGAAAGAAATCAGTCTGAAAACGCTACAGATTCCAGCTATTCTGGAAAACTATGGAGACAGTAAAAGATCAGTGGCCACCAGGGGTTCACGAGCTGGGAAGAAGGATGAACAGATAGAGCACAGAGGATTCTAAGGGCAGTGAAATACCCTGTGTGATAGCTTAATGACTGCTATATGTCATCAGGCATTTGTCCAAGCGCATGGGATGCATGACCAGAGAGAGGGCTTTGGAAGCTGAGGCTTCCGTGTCAGGGCCGGCTCATTACCTGTAAGAAACGCACCATTTGGTGGCGGATGTTGATGATGGGGGAGGCTGTGCATGTGGCGGTAGAGGGTGTATGGGAGCCCTCTGGAGCTTGCCTTCAGTTTTGCTTGTAACCCTTAAACTGCTCTAGAAAAAGTAAACTAAAGCAAAAAAAGAAAGAAAAACCCTGGGAATTAAATCTACAAGCCCAGATGGTTTCACTGACAAATTTTATCAAACATTTAAAATAGAAATAACACTAATTTTATGTAGTCTCGCTCATATGTTTTTTAATTTTTAATTTTGGAATAATTTTAATCTCATAAGTTATAAAAATAGTACATAGAAGTCATTCCGTTTCCTACAATAACATATAACCATAGTATGTTATCAAACCAGCTTCCATATATTTTTAACTATAAAAGATTGTATGATTATTGTGCCAAAAGATTTAACAAGTTCAGAAGTGAAGTAAAAGATGAAATCTAATACCTACGCCAAGCTAAATAAATCATTCTCCAGGAGTAACACTACTAATAATGTGTTGGGTACCCTCCAGACATTTTCTGCACACACAAAAATATAGCTACCTACATGCCTGCGAATAGGCTTCCCTGATAGTGCAGCTGGTAAAGAATCCGCCTGCAATGGAGGAGACCTGGGTTTGATCCCTAGGTTGGGAAGATCCCCTGGAGAAGGGAAAGGCTACCCACTCCAATATTCTGTCCTGGAAAATTTCCATGGACTGTATGGTCCATGGGGTCACAAAGAGTCGGACACAACTGAGCAACTTTCCCCAGAATGACATTGTTTTTATTCATGCAGTGCTTTTCAGCTTGCTGTACTTAGTAGGACATCATGGCTCTCCTGTAAGTAGTTCCCCTCCCTGTTCTCCCAGGTACCAAGGTATCTTTAGGACCAACAGTGTTCTGTAGTAGTGTTGTGGGGCTGCAAACTCACTTCTTCCTGCTTGTTTCTGTGGACAGGCTGTCTCACATTGCTTTTATGTGTAATGTCCATTGCCTGTCCTTCCTTGTTTCTGTGACCTTAGGGAGTTGTTGAGTGTTTTCCAGAATAGGTCTTTAGAAACTGTGTTGCTAAGTTAGAGACTTGATATCATTTGGGATTTTGCCTTTGTAATTCATTTGGTTTGCAGCCTGGAGGTCAGCCTGTGGCACACGTTGTACCCAGTGTGTGGGGTAGTGAGACAGCTGCCCGCAGACTGCCAGAAAAGCACCTGGGGGACATCCTGGCGTGTTTCCAGAGCCGTTCGGGCCTGAGTGGCCAGCCAGCGGAGACTGTCCTCTGCTGTGTCTGGGCCTTCCTCTAGCCCGTGGCTCTTCACTTTCTGCCATTAGAGTGGCATCATCTGCATATCTGAGGTACTAATATTTCTCCCAGCAATCTTGATTCCAGCTTGAGTCATCCAGCTAAGTATTTTGCATGAGGTACTTGCATATAAGTTAAATAATCAGGGTGACAATATACTGCCTTGACGTACTCCTTTCCCAATTTGGAACCAGTCCATTGTTGCATGGAGCATGCTCTGCTGTCTGTCTCTATATTGCTCACCGTACCTGGGGTCAGGGACCTTGGATGTGAGTCCTTTATTGGTTCATTAATTTTGGCTGGAGTCTGTCTTGGATCCCATGTTGCATTCAGAGGCATGTTGGGTTGGTGGTATATGTTGGATACTGAAAACATGTAGCTGGTCACATGTGAAAACATGTAGCTAGTTCTATTCAGTTGTTCTGGACAACTTTCAGGAGCCCATGGACACCAAACTGGGAGTTAGCATGTTTCCTTCCTGAATGCCCCTTGCTGCCTTCACCACATGAGCACTCATTTGAAATGGCAGCATAGGAAGAAACTGTTTCTAGGAAATGAATACTTAATCTTAAAATATCACGAGATTGGAATTGACATATACACATTATTATATATAGAAAAAGCAAGGGAATCCCAAAATACATCTACTTCTGCTTCATTGACTACACTAAAGCCTTTGACTGTGTGAATCACAACAAACTATGGAAAATTCTTCAAGAGATAGAAATAACAGACAACCTTACATGTCTGCTGAGAAACCTATATGCAGGACAAGAAGCAAAAGTTAGACCTAGACATGAAACAATGGACTGGTTCCAAATTGGGAAAGGAGTACGTCTAGGCAGTATATTGTCACCCTGACTATTTAATTTATATGCAAGTACCTCATGCAAAATACTGGGCTGGATGACTCAAGCTGGAATCAAGATTGCTGGGAGAAATATCAGTACCTCAGATATGCAAATGATGCCACTCTAATGGCAGAAAGTGAAGAGCAACTAACGAGTCTCTTGATGAGGGTGACAGAGAAGAGTGAAGAACATGGCTTGAAACAACATTCAGAAAACGAAGATCATGGAATCCGGCCCTATCACTTCATGGCAAAGAGAAGGGGGAAAAGTGGAAGTAGTGACAGACTTTATTTTCTTGGTCTCCAGAATCACTGCGGATGGTGACTGCAGCCATGAAATTAAAAGATACTTGCTCCTTGGAAGGAAAGCTATGCCCAACCTACACAGTGTAACCTGCACAGAGACATCACCTTGCTGACAAAGGTCTATCTAGTCAAAGCTATGTTTTTCTCAGTAGTCATGTATGGATATGAGAATTGGATCATAAAGAAGGCTGAGTGCCAAAGAATTGAGGCTTTCAAACTGTGGTGCTAGGGAAGACTCTTGAGAGTCCCTTGGACAGCAAGGAGATCAAACCAGTCCATCCTAAAGGAAATCAACCCTGAATATTCTTTGGAAGGACTGATGCTGAAACTCTAACACTTTGGCTACTTGATATGAAGAGCTGACTCATTGGAAAAGACCCTGATGCTGGGAAAGTTCGAAGGCAGGAGGGGAAGGGGATGACAGAGGATGAGATGGTTGGATGGCATCACTCATTCAATGGACATGAGTTTGAGCAAGCTCTGGGAGAGGTGAAGGACAAGGGAAGCCTGGAGTTTGTGCTGCAGTTTATGGGGTTGCAAAGAGCCAGATACTCTAACACTTTGGCTACTTGATATGAAGAGCTGACTCATTGGAAAAGACCCTGATGCTGGGAAAGTTCGAAGGCAGGAGGGGAAGGGGATGACAGAGGATGAGATGGTTGGATGGCATCACTCATTCAATGGACATGAGTTTGAGCAAGCTCTGGGAGAGGTGAAGGACAAGGGAAGCCTGGAGTTTGTGCTGCAGTTTATGGGGTTGCAAAGAGCCAAACATGACTGAGTGACTGAACAACAACGAGGATACATAAAATAGATTAACTAATAAGGACCTACTGTATAGCATAGGGAACTCTACTGACCTACCTGTATGAGAAGTGAAAGTGCTAGTTACTCAGCTGTGTCTGACTCTGCAATACCATGGACATATAGCCTGCCAGACTCCTCTGTCCATGGAATTTTTCAGGCAAGAATACTGGAGTGGGTAGCCATTCTGTTTTAGAGAGATCTTTCCTACCCAGAGGTCGAAGACCCGAAGTCTCCTGCATTGCAGGCAGATTCTTTACTGTCTGAGCCACAAGGGAAACCACCTATATGAAAATAGAATCTAAAAAGGAGTGATGTGTGTGTGTGTGTGTGTGTGTGTGTGTGTATAATATAATTATATTATATAGGAGAATATAGGGAATAAGTTAAATAATCAGGTTGACAATATGACTATGTTCTAATGAGGTGGATGAACCTAGAGCCTATTATACAGAGTGAAATAAGTCAGAAAGAAAGAGATAAATATCATATACTAATGCATATATATGGAATCTAGAAAGATGGTACCAAAGAGTTTATTTGTAGGGCAGCAGTGGAGAGAGTCACATGGAAACTTACATTACCATATGTAAAAGAGATAGCCAAGGAGAATGTGCTGTTTGTCTCAGGGAACTCAGACAGGGGCTCTGTATCAACCTAGGGGGGTGGGATGGTGAGGGAGATAGGAGGGAGGTTCAAGAGGAAGGGGAGATATGTATACCTATTGTTGATTCATGTTGAGGTTTGACAGGAAACAAAATTCTGTAAAGCAATTATCCTCCACTTTAAAGATAAATTTTAAGAATGAAGTGATTGTTCAGGTAAAGTAAAAATACCTGGACTTTAAAGCAGCATAGGTCTACAGAACATGTTCAAATAAAAAGTATGTTGAGGTTTGACAGGAAACAAAATTCTGTAAAGCAATTATCCTCCACTTTAAAGATAAATTTTAAGAATGAAGTGATTGTTCAGGTAAAGTAAAAATACCTGGACTTTAAAGCAGCATAGGTCTACAGAACATGTTCAAATAAAAAGGCACTCGAGGCATTAGAGGAGTTTCCTGTGGGGTTGTTGGGAGAGTAAGGTGGAGGTGAGTGATGACTCACAGGATGGAGGTGGGGAGGGGCCTGACTGAGTGAGCCGTGGTCCAAGCAGGGGCTCTGTGTCGAGCCAGGGCCGGACTAGTGACTCCCTGACCTTAGGCCCGTCTTCTGTGGGTGGTGGGCTAATGTTCTCCCACAGGGTTTCAGGGAGGCTTGATGTACGCGTCAGACATTCAGAAGTGCTGGTCCTTTGATGACTGAGGAAGCACTTGGCGAAGTGCTTGGCGTGTGATGGCAGGCTGCCCTCTGACTCCCAGCAGCCTCCTCGCTTGGCGGGCCTGTTTGGGGTGAGCGGATGGTGGGGGTAGTGAGGGACAGGGAGGGGATGCCAGGAGGGCTTGCAGAACACTTGAAGCTCTCTGTTGAAGACAGTTCACTTGAAGAATAGGATACTAGTGGACACTGTAACGTGTTTCTGGTCAAAAACACACAGAACCCACCCTGAGTGCTTGAGTTGTCCAGGAAGTCAGCTGGCGTGCTTAGATGAGAAGCGTTTCCCTGCAGGCATGTTTCCTCCTTGTTCCTGGGTAGGTTAGTTCCTTTTGAGGCTGTTCTTCTTTATGGTAATTTATCAGAACCCGAGTCCTGGCCTAGGGATGCCCTCTGGCCTGCGAGGGTTGGTTTCTGTGGCTCCTCACACCGAGACTCCACAGCTCAGATCTGCGCAGCCACGCGGGCATCCAGTGAAAAGCACATCACATTCTGTCAGTCTGGGCTGTGGCCTCAGAGTCTGCAGTTCCAACGTGCTCCCCCAAGCTGCTGATCTCAGATTTTGGATATTGAAGTGTTTACATACTGCTGGACTCAGCCTTCCTGGGATGTAGTTCTGTGAGCTCGGGACCAACTTGTCGTCGTAGAACCAGCACCATGATCACAGTGTGGACCAGCTTCACCCCCCCGCAGATCCCCTCGCCCCACTCTGGTCAGTCCTCTCAAAGCCCCTCCCTTGGCAGCAGTCTGACGCTGCTTGTAACAGTGTCTTTTCCAGGTGTCATGTGACCGGAACCGTTCCGCTGGGAGCCTTTGGAGCCCGGCTCCTGTCGCTTAGCTGTGTGCCTGCGAGACCCACCCAGGCTGCTGTCTGCCAGTAGTTCGCGCCCCCATACTGCTGAGCAGCACTGCCTTGTGTGGACACCCCATCCTTTCTTTATTCAGTTACCAGTTGAAGGACCTACATGTTCCCAGTTTTTCCATTATAAATGAACTTTTAATTAAAAATTTTGGGAAACTTTAGAAGAAATGTGATTCTATTTTTCTATTGCTGTTTTAGGTGATATCACTCAAAAAGGATATGAAAAGAAAAGGGCAAAGCTGCTTGCACGCTGCGTACCCCTCATTCAAGGTGAGATTAACACGGGTCTTATAAAACTGATTTAAAAATTGGTATTAGAGTTTGACTTTGCTAGTTTCATATTTTATTAATAAGGGCTGGGAAAATAATGTGTCTAATATTAAATTACAAAATCCAAAGTCATGGATTAAAGTTTATGTCTCTGGTTTGGTATAGATTTCATCCCCAAATAGGATTTATGTAATTTTTATTATCATAGACCATGATTATTTTTATGATTTTAGTAAAGAACATTTCCTTACTTAGGTTTGGAACACATATTATAAAGCTGTGAGTTCTCCCACTTTATATTGATCTTCAGAGTCAGCACCTTCAGTGTTTCAGCAGAGTTTTTGGGGGTGGAATTTAAGAAGCTGGTTTTAAAATTTATGTAGAAGTTTGAGATTTCCCTGGCAGTCCAGTGGTTAAGACTCCATGCTTCCACTCCAGGGGGCGCAGGTTACATCCCTGGTCAGGGAATTAAGATCCCACGTGGCTTGTGCAGCAAGGCAAAAAAAAAGAAGTTAAATATTTTATATATAAGTTTAAAGGGCTAAGGGATTCAAAATAATGATAAAAAGGAAGAATGAGGTTGGAGGATTTGCTGGTTGTGATATGAGGAGTTAATAGCAAGCTGTCATTAAGACAGCCTGGTTTCGTACAAGGGTAGATAGCTGAGTTCACAAACAGAACATGGACCCAGGCAGACACATATGGCTGTGGGGACCAGGTTTATGGTGGAGGTGGTATTGCAGCTCACGATGCTGGCACAGTTCCCTAAGACACAGAAGCCAGAAATGAAGGGCTTCAGTGAGAAAGGCAAAAATTATAGCACCTTTGGAAGATTGTATATTAAAACTGTCACCATCTCTAGACAGGAGGAGGGATTTCTCAAGGCCCTGGAGGTACCAACTGAAGCAGCAACTGAAAAGGATAAGATTGGTAAATTAGAGTGTGTTAAAATAAAGAATCACGTTTTATCAGAAGTTCCCATAAAGAGATTAAAATCAAGCCACAGTATAGAAGATGATTGTAACATAAATAAGAGAAAAAGGACTGGAGTCCAAAGCCGGTGATGTCGCAGCATCCAGGAGGCCTTTTGCCAGAGTGGGAATGGTCTGCAGCCCCGTTGTCCAGTCTACTGAGCGCTTCCCACATGTGGCTTCTGAGCACTTGAGGTGTGGTAGCATGACTAAGACACTGCATTTTTAAAATTTAATTTTAATTAATTCAAACTTTATAAAGAGACAGAAAGTTCCCCCATGTGATTTTTTTTTTAAAGCCCAGTAGGAAAATGGGCTAAAGACTTGCATAGATATTTTACCAGAGGAAACCCTAATTGTTAGCAGGCAAATGAGAAGCCCGCTGGGCTGCTCACAAGGCTGTCTGTTGCAGGCCAGTGCCCAGGCAGCACCATGGACAAACAGCAGGACCCCATCCTCAACAGGTGCTGTTGTTTTACACATTGAAAGCTGGGTGACTGCTCACTTGGCTATTAGAATTAGTAAGCATCTTGGTTTG
Organism: Madoqua kirkii; assembly: GCA_006408675.1. Lineage (NCBI taxonomy): Eukaryota > Metazoa > Chordata > Mammalia > Artiodactyla > Bovidae > Madoqua > Madoqua kirkii. Next base: position 16,959 of record SJYC01097916.1, read on the forward strand.
AATAGAAGATAAATATATAAGAATCAATGGCTTTTCTCTGGCAATATTAATGTTAATAAACAGCTCACATTCATAATGGCAAAAAAAAACCTGTCAAATGTTTCTAATACATTTAGCAAGAAAGCCACAGGATCTATATTAGGATCATACAATCTATTTGAAAGAAGTAACCAGGATCCTAAAATATGAAGAAATATACCAGTATCTTAAATGTAAACATTTAATATTATAAAAGTAGTAGTTTCTAAGTTAATATGTGACAAAACGTAATCCAGTCTGAATAGCAGTGGTTGATTTTTTTTCCCCCGAAACCTGGCATTGGAAATAACTCACTCGGAGGAGAAAGGTTCTGAGAGGAGCTAGTATATTGTTGAGGAGGAATAGCGGGGAGAAAGGCTTGGCCTTCAAGGTGTCAAACCTGGTCCTGTGCACTTGGCAGTCCCAACCTCAGAGTGTTGGTAGACGCGTGGACGACTGAGCAGTGTAAGGGGAGGGCATCTAGAAATGACTCAGGAGAATTCAAAGGAGGGAAGATCTATTTAGTAACTGGTGCCATGCCCGTGGAGGCTACAGTGGGACCCCCTTTCCTCTGTAGCATTAGTGAACATAAACTTCAGAAGTAAAGCTCTAAGTATGTTTGCAATTACAGAATACTATGAAAATCAGGAGAACATTGAATAATGTTTGAGTGATGGCAAGATGAGAGACTTGAGGAAAAAAAAAAAACAGGTTATGATTGTCTCTCTAGAAATGAAGCACTGCAGAGTGACTGAGCTGCGGCCAGCTGGCCATGGCCTGGGGACATGTCCAGTGCAGGATGGAGCCTCTAGCTGACCAGGGCTCCCTGCTGGTCCTTTGGGGGCTCCTTGCATTCATGCATGCTCAGTCGCTCAGTCACGTCTGACTTTTTGCAGCCCTGTGAACTGTAGTCTGCCAGGCTCCTCTGTCCATGAGATTTTCTAGACAAGAATACTGGAGTGGGTTGCCGTTTCATTCACCAGTGGATCTTCCCGACCCAGGGATTGAACCCACATCTCCTGCATTGCCAGCAGGTTCTTTACCACTGAGCCACCTGGGAAGCCCTTTGGGGGCTCCTTAGCTGGATAGAATTTATAGAATTCAAATAATTAGACGTATGGATGGGCAGTAAACATTAAAGTATGTTCAACCTCACTAGTTATACAGGAATGCAAATTAGTGAACTCTTCTCCTGTCCGATTGGCAAGATTCTAAAATTTGTAGCGTGCAGTGCTGACAGAGGCATGGGGATGTGGCACCCTGTGGGAATGCGAATGCTGTGGCCTGAGAGGTTCTCTCTTGATACCTCTTAAGACTAAAAATATACTACTCTTTCATCCAATGGTTTCCCATTGGGCTTTATATCTTTCTTAAATAAATTAATTGATCTCAATAAAAGCACTGTATTTTGGAATAAAAATGCAAAGATGTCCCTGTATTTACGCATCACTTTGCAAGCCTACCTGTTTATAGTGCATAATGCATAGGATTCTGTGTTCTCCATTATGGATTTTAGGGAAATTTGTTCCAGTCAAGTCCAAGAAACAAAAAGCCAGAGCTGATCGGTATTACTGCATGTTGCATACATGTATGTGTGTATATGTTCAATTTTGAAGAGTAATGAACACCTCAAACCTGGTACATAAACATCAGCAATGGCAGCATTCTGCACCCACACCTGGAGGTTGGCCAGTCTTGGGGGCAGCTCCTTCCTGTCTGAGAGCCAGAGCTGGTGTCCCAGCGGCTCCTTAGTCACAGAGGTGCCTGGAGGCTCAGGCAGCGGAATGAGGGCCCCCATGTCTCCTGTCCCCTCTGTCTTCTCTGTGTGTCATCCTAGAGAGCTGGGGTCAGGTGGCCTTTTCATGAGCAGCATCAGAGGTCATGACCCCCTGAGGCCCAGGTGGGGCAGTTCAGATCAGGTCAGCCACTCAGTCGTGTCTGACTCTTTGCGACCCCATGGACTGTAGCATGCCAGGCTTCCCATCCATCACCAACTCCCAGAGCTTGCTCAAACTCATAGCCATCGAGTCAGTGATGCCATACAACCATTTCATCCTCTGTCGTCCCCTTCTCCTCCTGCCTTCAGTCTTTCCCAGCATCAGGGTCTCTTCTGATGAGTTGGCTCTTCACATTAGGTGGCCAAAATGTTGGAGCTTCAGCTTGAGCATCAGTCCTTCCAGTGAATATTCAGAACTGATTTCCTTTAGGATTGACTGCTTGGATCTCCTTGCAGTCCAAGAGATTCTCAAAAGTCTTCTCCACATCATAGTTCAAAAGCATCAATTCTTTGGTGCTCAGCTTTCTTTATGGTCCAACTCTCACATCCATACGTAAATACTAGAAAAACTATAGCTTTGACTAGACATACCTTTGTCAGCAAAGTATAATGTCTCTGCTTTTTAACAGGCTGTCTAGGTTGTTTATAGCTTTTCTTCCAAGGAGCAAGCGTCTTTTAATTTCATGGTTGCAGTCACCATCTGCAGTGATTTTGGAGCCCAACAAAATAAAGTCTCTCACTGTTTCCATTGTTTTCCCATCTATTTGCCGTGAAGTGATAGGATCGGATGCCATGATTTTCATTTTTTGGATATTGAGTTTTAAGCCAGGTTTTCACTCTCCTCTTTCACTTGCATCAAGAGGCTCTTTAGTTCTTCTCTTTCTGCCATAAGGGTGGTGTCATCTGCATATCTGAGGTTATTGATACTTCTACTGGCAGTCTTGATTCCAGCTTTGCTTTATCCAGCCCAGATTTTGCATGATGTACTCTGCATATATAGGTTAAATAAGCAGGGTGACAGTATACAGCCTTGACGTACTTCTTTCCTGATTTGTAACCAGCCTGTTGATCCATGACCGGTTCTGTTGCTTCTTGACCTGCATACAAACTTCTCAGGAGGCAGGGAAGTTGGTGTGGTATTCCCATTTCTTGAAGAATTTTCCACAGTTTGTTGTGATCCACACAGTCAAAAGCTTTGCTGTAGTCAATAAAGCAGAAATAGATGTTTTTCTGGGATTCTCTTGCTTTTACGAAGATCCAGCGGATGTTGGCAAATTGATCTCTGATTCCTCTGTCTTTTCTAAATCCAGCTGAACGTCTAGAAGTTCGCAGTTCACCTATTGTTGAAGCCTGAGAATTTTGAGCATTACTTTGCTAGTGTGTGAGATGAGTGCAATTGTACATTAGTTTGAACATTCTTTGTCATTGCCATTCTTTGGGATTGGGATGAAAACTGATCTTTTCCAGTCCTGTGGCCACTGCTGAGGTGGGGACAGGCTGCTGCTTTTCGAGGAGTGCTAAGGGCTGGTGGCTAAGGCTGTTTTTCTGGGACATTTTGAAACAATCTAGTGCTCAGGCAGAACCAGGGACTCTTAAATGACCCTGCAGGCTCATGCTTGTCCTTTACTCAACACGTGATGTCCTGATGGCCTGGGTGTCGGCCGGCCATGGGTGTGCCAGTCATGGAGCTGCCCATCAGGTTGGACACAGGTGTCACAGGCCCAGGTGGTTAACACCCGAAGCCTCCAAGCTTCTCATCGGCTTTCTTCCTGTTCTGAGCGTGGCTGTCAGTACTCCGGTGATGGCTTTGTGGGCTGCTTCCTGCTGGGCTTGCTGACACCAGGGCCAGTGTGGGGGAAGGGAGGGGCGTTCGAGAGAGCTGGCCCTAGAGAGCTGGCCCCATGCACCATGTGCACCAAGCTGGGGGCCCAGGGCTGCTGACAGGGAGGGGCTGGAAGCTGACATCAGTGTCTCAGCCCCAACCTCCAGAATTAGGGTCTTCTGGGAGTTGGGGCCCCCAACGTGCATGGTTGTGCAGCGGGGGCTGGGCAGCAGTGTGTGAGAGGTGTGTGCTATTCTACATGGGTTTTTCTATTGTTGGAAAAGCAGGTTGTTTACTCACGGTGTTTCTGTGAAACTGTTTCAGGAGTAGACCCATCCCTGCAAGTGGAGAATAGCATCCTTGGGCCTGCACAAGCCTCGGCCCCCGCGCCCAAGCAGCCCAAGCCGAGGCCCAGCAATGCCCGGGACGAGCGCTTCCGGTCAGGTAGGGCCCAGAGTGCCACGGCCTCTGCTTGGACTCCACAGCTCCGCTGAGGAAAGGGACTTCTCTGAACCATGACTTACCGCAGCGTGGTTTTCAAGAAAAAAACAAAACTTCCATAGATCTCAGTATGTTTTAGTGTAGCCTGGAGTGTGAGTGTGCTCCTCTCAGCAGCTGCGTATAGACGTCTCAGAAGAAAGCAAAATCTCCTCACCATGGAAATCATTTCTGTAAATGTCTGTGTCCATTTTTCTACTGGAACTTTGGGGTTGGTGTTCGTGGAGTTGTCCAGTAGGGAACCACTCTACTACTCTATGGGTTTTAGTATTTTATTTTTCTCTAATTTTGAAGATTTCCTTCTAATTAGATTTCTGCCACTATGTTAGTGCTTTTATAAATATTTGAATTTGTGCCTGACATTTTATTTGCATTATCAGGACGTGCATTGAAAAAATGCATGCTTCCAACGACCGTTTTATTTATTTATATTTTTGGCCGTGCTGGGTCCTCGTTGCTGTGTGGGCTTCTCCTTCAGTGGCGTCTCGTTTTGTGGAGCACAGGCTTTAAGGTCTGTGGGCCTCAGGAGCTGCGGCTCCCATGCTCTAGAGCACAGGGTAAGTAGTTGCGGTGCACAAGCTTAGCTGCTCTGAGGCACGTGGGATCTTCCTGGACCAGGGATGGAACCTGTGTCTCCTGCACTGGCAGGCAGATTCTTTACCACCAAGCCACCAGAGAAGCCCTCTGCCTCTTGTTATAGATTAGCTGTCAATAGCTTTTGAACACTCTTTGGCTTATTTAACATTTTCACTGTTGTGTGATTAAATATTTCTTTTACATTTAAATGCAGTAAGCTTCTATAAAAGAAAACTTTCAAGATAGATAAAGAAATGGCCATTTTGTTTCAAGAATTTTTTTTTTTAATGAAGATTTTAAATGGTTGGTTAGCCTGGGAGTATGGTGAAGTGGTTTGAGGAAAGTTTTGATCAGATAATTTCTTACCGATTTAATATACATTTAAAAAACTTCCCCACACTGACAGTTTCTCTTTGGATTACATCAGTGATGCCTGTAACATACAACATTGGAAATGCCCCCATCAGCATTCCACCGATGTAGCCCTGGGCACAAAATGGACACGTGTCCGTGCACCCTGAGTGAGGTCACCCAGAGATCCCCTGCCTGTCCTCACCTCCTGTTCCCTGTCGCCTCTGTTTACGGGTAACTGACGTTGAGGACCTGCTTTCTGCCTTTGTGAACTGCATCTGGTTCTTGTTCTTTACTTTCTGAAAACGAGACCTTTTCCGTAAATGTTCTTTGCTCATATTCTCTCCAAGGCTTTGTCTTCTCTGAATTCTCTTACAGTGGCTTTTGTAGCGGAAGTTTTTAATTTTAATGAAATCTGGCTTGTCACTTCCTTTTCTTTATTGAATAGTGCTTTTGTTCTTGTATCTCAGAAATCAAGCCCAAGGTCACAAAGATTCTTACCTGTGTTTTCTTCTGGAAGTTTTGTAGTTTCGAGTTTTTACCTTTCGGTCTGTGGTTTAGATTTTGTTATTTTAATGTGAGTTCAGGGTGTGGTACACAGCTGGCTTTCTTGCATGTGGGAATCTCGTTGTCCCCATGCCCTTGTTCCTTTGTCTAAATGCAGCTGCTCATGGCTGACTCTTTCTGGACTCCGTTCTGTTCTCTTGATGGATTCGTCTGTTGCCATGGCAGCGCCAGCTCTCCTAATGATGGCAGCTTAGCAGTCATTGTTCCCGTCGGTATATCCACTGTGATTTGTCCAGGTTTATTCCTTATCATTGTTCCCTTGTATGTACTGTGCCTTTCTTCCCTCTGGCGCTTTTACAGTTTTTCTCTTTATCGCTGGTTTTGAGTGATTTGATTATTACGTGCCTTGGTATAAGTTTCTTTGTTTCTTGTGCTTGGGGTTTGTTGAGCTTCTTGGATCTGTTGCTTTGTATCCTATAATGTTGGTATTGTTTAGATTTTTAGTTCTTGATTGTTATCTGTACTTAGGTTTCTGTTTGTTTCTGAGGCAGCCACAGTGTAAAAAGTCTGTGCTCACAGTCAAGCCAAATGTCTTGCAGGGCCTCCTAGGTTTGTCTCTCTTCTGAACACAGTCCTTCATGAGTGTTTCGGTTGCATGTCTGGGAGCATTTTTATTAGGCCCTGAAGTTTAAATGGTACTTTGGCTGGATATAAAATTACAGGTTCTAAGCTCATTTCTTCAGCTGTGTTACCTTGTATTTGGTGATTCCCACTGGGAAAGTTAGCCTCTTTCCTGATCCTACAACACTGTTTCTCTAGAAGCTTTTAGGATTGACTGGTTATCGCTGATGTTTGTAAACTTTATTGTAATATGCCTAGGTGTAAATTTTTCATCCTTAGTACCCTATGAGCCATTTTACTATAAGGTTTCTAAATGCTATTTTAAAACATCTTGTTGGGGAAAAATGTGAACACATACGAAGGTGGACTTGGTGTGTACTGAGCCCTGGACTTGCCCGGGGCCACGATTCCCACCATGCTCAGGCTCAGTCTTGGCTTCTTCATCAGCCCCAGCTGCTTCTTCCTTCCCATGTGATTCTGAAGCAAATCTCAGAGATCATGTTATTTTACTGTCATAATATTCTCAGTTTTTATGTTTGAAAAGAGTGCATTTATCTCTAAAAGATAGCTCCATTATCACAAAATAATCAGCGATAATTCCTTAGTATCAAATACCCAAGTGTTCCTGAGGCTTTATAAAACAGTTTGGACCCAGGATCCAAATAAGATGTACATATCACAGGCTGTTGATGTGTGTTTCCACCAGTGATCCCTTGGTCTTGGGGCCTTGGCTGTGGTCTGGCTGCTCCTGGTGCCGTGGCGTTAGCAAGTCACCTCGGGGTCAGTGTTTCCCCACCACAGGCACTGCAGGCCTGTGTCTCTTCCCTCCCTGGGATGCTGGCAGGGTTGATCCCTTGGTTCGTGAGAGTGGATTTGGTGGCAGGACGGCCGGACCAGTTCTGGGGAGAGCAAGCAGCTTGTGCTCATCACACAACACAGGAGAACCTGGAGAGATGCTCGGTTCTTTCCATCCGCTTAATCCTTTTCAAAACAGTAGCTCGTGTCACTGGCATCCTGCAATGGTAGCTGGTTAGTTTTCCTCTTTTTCTTCCTTCCTTTTCTCTGATCTTGTTTTTGTCCTTGGTGGTGTTCAGACTGCCCCAACCTTTCTCTTTGGGAGTGCTTCCACGTCGGCTCCAGCACTGGGTTGCTGGCCAGGAACTTGTTGGTTGGTTGGATGAGATGCTCCAGGCTCCTCTGCCACTTCCTGCACCCTGGAACCCACATTTCTCAGGGTGCTCGCGGTGAGGACAGTGTTGTAAGACTGCAGCCTGGATGGTGGGGGTGCTCACTGCACTTGGGCTGGTCACCATTTCTGGACACTTTTAGGGACTGAATTAAGACATGCTGTTTAAAGATAAAATGCCACGTGTGTTCATGCTGATAATTTCCATTCAGATTCAGGACTGCAGTGTTCCCCTCACTTCTGGAGTCGCTGTGTCTATCCCTTCTCTGCCTTGTGAGCATCTTGGTTTCTAGGGAGGAAGATGGGGTGAGGCCATCAGCCCCCTCTTTGTTGGCTCTCTTGCACTTGACCACAAGCGTGGTGGTGTGACAGGACCCCCACCACCCCCGGGCTGTGCTACTACAGGGAAAGCTTGGTTCCTTGTATGGCCCTGCCCATCCTGGGGCTTGACTGGGACAAGAGCTCAGACGATATGACCACAGAGCTTTAGTGCTGCTTGTAGTGGTTTATACTGTAATCAGAGTGCATTAGGTTCATCTGATTCATTTTATTTTCAGTTTTGGGGATTTCTTGGTTTAAATCTGAAAATACTTGCAAAGTTGAATCTATAAACCAAGGAGAATATTTGTAGAAATCTAGGACCAATGTGTGGACCCACATGTAGGCTGACCTTGTGTTCCTTTTATACTCGATGAAAACAGATTAAAAACATGAACCATGGTTTTGTTCCTTCATCAGGAATCTTGTAACGGGTGCTTTTGCTGCTGTTTTTTCTGTGCAGATGTTCACACTGAGGCCGTGCAGGCAGCTTTGGCCAAATACAAAGAGAGGAAGATGCCCATGCCATCCAAGAGGCGCTCTGTCCTCACACATGCGTCTGTGGAGGCCTACACACCCCCAGGTACTGGTTAGGGTCGGGACGGCCTGGGCAGGGTTGGGGCAGCTTGGGCAGGATTTCCCGTTGAGATGGAGCAGGCTTCTGATTCTGGTGAGGAGTGTGTGTGTGCTCATGCACATTTCTGTGCATGCAGTGGGCTTGCTTCCAACAGATCGTCTATATAGATTTTAATTTTTTCACTAAGATGTAATTTGTGTCTTTTAGTAAAGGGAGGAACCTGCGGTAAGTGCTTTATGGGGTGAGAGAGTTCCCTGAATTTAGAAATTTAAAATTATTCTCCTTGAGTTGGTCAAAAAGTTCTTTCAGTTTTTTTAAGAAAAAAGACACATTTCTCATTTTCACCAAGAACTTTATTGAACAATGTAGTCACCATTGTGTTCCACTACCTTCTGTTATTTTTCAGGCAATTTCATATTTCCATTCCCAAACTTGTCATCTTTTGATCAAAGAACTATTCCAGATGCCTTTTGTACAGTCTTCCAGGGAACTGAAAAGTTTTTCAATAAGAGAATTTTGTAAAGCCCCAAATAAATGGACATCCAAAGGTGCAATGTCAGGTGAATATGGCAGATAAATCAGAACTTCCCAGCCAAGCTGTAATAGTTTTTGCCTGGTCATCAAATAAACATACCGTCTTGTGCTATCCTGATGGAAGCTGATGTGTTTTCTCCTGGCTAATTCCAGATGCTTTTTGTTGAGTGCTGCTTTCACTTGGTCTAATTGGGAGCAGTGCTTGTTGCAGTTTACTTGTTCGGTTTTCTGGAAGGAGCTCATGATAAAGGGCTCCCTTCCACTCCTCCCGTGTACACAACATCACCTTCTTTGGATGAAGACCAGTGTTTGGTGTAGTTGGTGGTGGTTCATGTCTCTTGCCATGTGATCTCTTCCATTCCCTATTATTGTACAAGATCCACTTTTTATCACCTGTCACAGTTTATGTTAAAAATGGAATGTTTTCATTGTGTTTAAGTTGAGAATCATATGCAGAAATACAGTCAAGAAGGTTTTATTTTTTTTTTTTTGCTTAACTAATGTGGAACCCAAACACGAAATTGATGAACATAGCAGAACTGGTGCAAATTTTTTTCAGCCCTTGATTTGGATATTTTGTGTATGTCAGCTGTCTCTCACATGGTATAATGCTGATTGTTCTCAGTTAATACCTCAATTTGATCATGATCAATTTCAACTGGTCTACCTGAACACAGAGCATCGTCCAGCAAGAAATCTCCCTCATGAAACTTTGCACATGATGTTTAACATGTTTGATCAATCACAACACCTTCTCTATACACTGCACAAATCTGTTTTTGCATTTCAGTTGCATTTTTACCTTTCTTGAAATAATAAAGTATAATATGTGAAAATGTTGCTTTTTCTCTTCCATCTTCAATATTAAAGTTGCTACATAAAAATTCACTAGTTTTGATAAGTTTTTTTTTTTTTAATGAGTGTTGATATGACAGTGGTCACAGTACAGTCTAACAAAATTGTCTTGAATGAAGTTGAAGACAACTAAGCACCACTCGAGCCATCTTACCGAAAAAGCAGCAAACTTTTTGGCCAACCCAATGTTATGTGTTATTATGTTACCAGGTCTTAAATGGGAAAGAATAAGGCCATTTGGAGGGTTTTTGACTTGTTTGTGTTGTTTCATTACCATTAGAAATGGAAACTCTTAATGCAGCCTCTCTTCGGGATAGTTAGTGTGTTTTGAGTTTCCTGGAAAGCTCATCCAGGGGCTGGGACCACAGTGCTGCCTGTCTGGTTATTGAAGTCACAAAGCTGGTGACACGTGTGTTTGGTGTGCCGATGGGTGTGCCGACATGGTAAACACCAGCCACACCTGGTCCCCAGGATAGTGTGGTGTTTTGGTGATGTTTCCTGACTTAGAAAAAGTCCATGTTGTTCAAAAAAAGTCTGACAAATTTATGTCAAACTATTTTCTACCAAATATAACCATAGATACTATCCAGTTTTTTAAAGAACTTCCTAATAATGATGAAACCCATGTTAAATGCAGACTTGATGGAACCAGATTCCAGGTTAGTTTTATTGCCCGAGGTGGGGCTCTTTTCAGAGCTCAGGCACATCCTCCAGGGTGCACACATGCTGGGCAAGGCCTCACTAGGATCAGGCACCCACGCGGCATAGGTCTCCTCTGCTATTTGGGGCCCCCAGGGCCCCATAGCATGCACTAAAGCGGTCAGGGTCCGACCAGCTGCACTCCTGGGCATGGCACCCTGTGACCGAGTTCTGCAGGGGAGCCCGGGGTGAAGCCAGCTTCTGAGCGGCCCTGGGTCTCACAGCCACATGCAGGCCCTCCTGGATGTGCGGGTGCACAGGGCACAGGCTGGGCCGGTGTGGGAACCCTGCCCCCAAGGATGCCCCCCTCATGCCTGTCGTCGTTATTTTGACCACAGACACGTCATCTGCCTCAGAAGATGAGGGCTCTTACAGCGCCCCGGGCGACTGGCCTCCGCTCCGCTGCAGAGCCGCCCCAGCGTCGAGCCCTGGCCCGACCCGGCCATTCAGGGCTCGTCCACCTCATCCTCCGCATCCTCCACCTCATCTCACCCAGGAGGGCAGCCTGCCGCCACGCCCAGTGCTGCCGCTGCGCTTGCCGGCCCCGCGGCCCTCGCCCGCGTAGGTCAGTACAGCTGCGGGGACCCCTCCAGGCAGAGGAGCCCCGCCCCTCCTCAGACCCACCTTCTCCTCTTCGTGTGGAAAATGTCCTTTTGGTAACAAACGTGGTTTCTGGTGCCTCTGTGGCTTGGCAGCCCCAGACCCTGGGTGGGCCTCCCTGGAGACCTCGGCAGGAGCTGGCGCTTCTGCACTGGAGGGGCGGGCGGCACAGGTGGACAGTCCCAGGCCTGCCACCTGCAACGCGGTCTTTGGTTCCTTCCTTGTGTGCACAGCCTCAGCCCTCAGTTGTCCCTGCACTGAGTGTCCCAAGGTGGGGCTGGGGCTGCAGCCATGAAGAGCCGTTCTTCCTCTGCACACAGGGTTAGACAGTCCTCAGTCTGAAAAGACATGTAAGTCACAGCTCAGTCATAAAGATGCCTAGACCTTTCCCAAGTCACCCAGTCCTTTAAATTATATTAATCTTAGAGAGGAAAACATTGCAAAGCTTTCAGCATTTGAAGTCGTATTTTTTGATGGAAAAATAGTAACTTAGCTGGCAGGCAAAGCACACTTGCCTTCTTGCAGGAGTGCCTTAAGAAGTATGCTCCTGGTGTGGTGCATCGCTGATGCCGGGGGACATCTGATGAGGAGGAAGAGCTCAGTCGGGGACTGCCCTGTTTGAGACCACACAGCTGGCTGTGGTGGAGCCAGGCTGACCCATGGCTTTCTGATTCCTGTTCCTTTTCTTTGCTGTTAGTTGCTGTTCTGCTAAAACCAGAATGGTGCATCTGTGGTGCACCCATGACAGGCCTGTGTTTTTGATGGTGTCCCAGCAGGTTAAGTGCCCCTGGGATGTGCTGGCCTCAGGTGCTCAGCTGCTCCATGCAAGATACTGGTTATTTGGCTGGACTGGGTGTTGTAAGTGACCAACGCCTTCATTTCCTCTGTTGGCACATCACTGATGCTCTTCGTTTGTTACTGGTTGAGTGAGTGCCAACGTCTGTACATTTCTGTTGAGCTCGTGATGTCTTCTTAGGTGAGAACTCACGATGCCTTGACCTGCTCCCAGCACGTGGAGGAGCCAGGGTCGCGCTATCGGCCATCCTGGGCAGTTTGCTTTACAAGAGAAGGCTCCTCTGGAAACACCCGCCAAGATTGTTGTGGTCACTCTCCTGGGGAGCCTACAAATGGCTGGTGATTACAGCCCACCTGTCCTCAAGGGTTTCACAGGGGAGAGCGGGAAAACAGCGTTAGGTGGACACGTTTTTACTGTTTGTCATGGCGATTGCACTGCTTGGAAATGCAGAAGTACCTCCACTGTGAGGGAAGCGGCAGCGTTCGGGTGTTCTCTTCTCGCTTGGTCCAGCTTTCCGCAGCTCTGTTCTGGGTCCCACAGGGAGGGAAGTAGGGCAGAGCAGTCACTGTTTGCTTGTATCAGCTGTTGCTGAGCTGTTATAAACACAGCTTCCTGGTGGGTTAGAAAGAGAAGCATATTTAGCTTAAAAAACTGACCGTAGTTCAAAATGTCTAACCAGACAGCCCTCGACTTCGCAGAGTTGTGAGTGAGTGTGAGTGGGCGTCTCTTTTCTCAGAAAGGTCCTGGCTGTAAAGGCTTCGGGTGGGTTGTTGCCCCCGTGGCTGCGGGGCTCCTGCCTCCTGCAGGTGTGACTGAGCCACTCTCCCGCCCTCCTGCTCACCTGTGTGCACATGCGTGTCGTGTGATTAGTTCTCATGGTCCCAAAGTCTGACTTGCTCTGTACGCATATCTCACTGTTGTCTGTAGGCTTCATGCCCTTCTCGTGTGACCTAAATTTGATATCTGAAAACTATCCCACTTCCCTCTCCTTGTTATAAAAGTCATCCTTTGTTTTAGTTCTGAATCTAGGAGAATTCTTCAATTTGGGCTAAGGAAAGAAATATAGAAAGAAGATAACTGTAAAAAAAATTATAATTAGAAAATGTTAAAAAATATTTATCATTTTCAGTTTGGGGCTAGGAAAATCATGTGCATAAAACATTTGGACACAAATTAAGTACCTATATTTAAAAGCAGTACATTTAATTATAGTAGTTCATTTTGGAGTGTAGTTTGTTTATTTTTATGCAGCTATTTAAAGTTACTTTGTAGTTGAGAATTACCATTTATACCTTTTTTTCATGAATATAGTTAAAATCTCTCATTTTTGCTAGACTGGAAAGGAGGGGAGATTTCTTTTTAAACTGAAAGAATTCTGTGGTAAGCATACTTTAAAATGCTAATTTCATTAATTTCTAGCTTTTTCAAAGGTTATGAAAACTCTTGTGATTAAAGTTAGGTTTTTCCAAATGGTGTTTTCTGCTATGTAAGTTTGTGTAGTAAGTTTGTTTTGCTTCCATATAAATTCATCTTTCTATGTATTTAAGAAAACTTTTAGATTGCATACTCTCTAGGTTATGAAATGATAGATAAAAATCAGTATCAAAATCTGTGATGGTGGGAACATTCATTTGAAGACTAAAGAGATTACAGAGCAGTATCCATTCTTGAGAGTGGACGAGTGTCACGCCAGGTCCAAACTCGGCTCTTTCCTGGTGGAAGACTGAGTTATGGCAGTGATGCTCTAGCGGCAGTCAGCCAGCATCAGAGCAGACACACATGCCATACGGTGAGAACGGAGCCCAGAGCAGACATTCAGACAACGGGAGGAGTGATTTAAATACTTTTTGTATCTAACATAGTTTGTCTTTAAGTTTGAGGTGAGTACATTCTGTCTTAAGAACCTGACTGCAGCCTCTTAGTAATGGGACCTGTTGAACTGACTCTAGGGATAGTTTTTAATCTGTGTAGGTTTATTCTGTAAAGAATGCCAAGGTTTGTGTCTGCGTGGCATTCAGCTTGCTTTTTAGGGGAGTAGAGGTAGTTTATAGAAGCCTGGCAGTTTTTTCATAATATAACAAAAAATGTTATTAATTAAAAATATATTGCTGCTTCATTGAGGGAGATTTCTAAGTAAAACCTCCTTAGGCCAAATTGGGAAACGTGTAATCCTCACGGCCATTCTGCGCTGTGGTTGTATTTCCGGCCTACTTCCCTCTGAGAACTGGATGACCACGTGCACGCAGAACTGTCCAGGCCATGTCCAGAGTTCAGAGTCACAGCACCTAGTGTGCTTGGTCAGTCAGACAGACAGTCGATCGGAATGCCACATTCCTTGCTTAGAGCTGAGCTACTGAAGCTTCAGTCGAATGGAGTTTGAACAGCAATTTAATGTTCATGTTCTTTTGAATTAACAGCCACTTTTATTTTGGGTTTGTGTTTCAAAAGCAGATCTGCACTCTGCCCCTCCTGATGTCACCACGGGCCTCGTGCAGCATCAGCACGCATACTGTGAGCGTCCGCAGATGGCCTCCGTGAGAGGAGTCCCTCGGGGGTGCCGCGGGAGTGTCTTAGAGACGGCAGGTGGTAAGCACGCCTCTCTTCCTGCTTGGAGACAGCAGAGCACAGGCACTGGACCTCACTATACCTGGTGAGCCAGCCGTCAGGTGCAGCCCTGGTGCGTTTAGCCTGCCGGTGTGTCTATCACGTGCAGAAATGATCAGGAATAGGTCAAGTCGGGAATGAGGAGAAGGAGGGAGGAGAAAGCCTGCACATTTAAGCTGATGCACGAGGTTTGGATCTGTGGCACTGTGGGAAGAGAAGCTGGGGGGGGGTTCTCTAGGTGGACCCAGTATTGCAAGCGCAGCCAGCAACAGCTGCCTCATCAGCCATGCTTTCTCACGTGCGTGCCAAGAGATGTCAGCCTGAGTCTCCTTTCCGTGCTTGTACTGTTTCCTTTTGAAACAGTTTCCACTGTCTTTTATCAGAATCACGTGAAGTTTTTCTTCTAATGTGCCAAATTTGAGTTGCAGAAAAATCCAGCCGTTCTTAGATCTGAGACCTTAACGTGTTGCTAGGCTCCTGAGCAGTTGGTCTGATTTTGTTGGTGTCATTCAGTTCCTTGTTCAGATACAAGTGGAGAAATAGAGTCAACGTGAAGCAGTCTTCCTGTTGGTTAGATAGATTAAAAAGAAAAATTAACTTGTTTTTCATTATATTAAAAATTGTTAAGAACTTAGTTAAGGTGTAAATGACATTATCTACTGTGTGTATTAAAGTGCATAATTTTATAAGCTTTTTAAAAAAATTTTATCTGACTGCACCAGGTCTTAGGTTGCATCACATGAAATCTGCAGTCTTTGCGGTGGCATGTGAACTCTTAGATGCAGCATGTGGAATCTGATTCCCTGACAGGGACGGAACCCATGTTCACTGCATTGGAGTGTGGAATCTTAGCCACTGGACCACCAGGGAAGGCGTAACAGTTTTATAAGCTTGAAGGTACATGTACACTCATGAAATCCACACTGTGGCCAGTATACCTGGTGCTCCTGGAAACTTCCTTCCTTGTGCACTTTTGTAACAGCTGCTTGCTGCCGTTTTTGGCATCCCTTCAGGCAGCCACTGATTTACCTCCTGACACTGTAAAGTAGTTTGCATTTTCTAGGATATTATATGAATAGAATCACTCAGCATTTACTTTTTATTGTCTGGCTTCTGCCACTGTGCACAGTTATTTTGAAATTCATCCATGTTCTTGCATGTATCGTAGGTCATCCCTTTTCTTGGGAGAAGAAATACCCCTGCATTTCATCCTATCAGTTCAGTTCAGTCACTCAGTTGTGTCTGACTCTTTGGGACTCCATGGACTGCAGCACGACAGGCTTCCCTGTCCATCCCAACTCAGATTCATGTCCATCAAGTCGGTGATGCCATCCAACCATCTCATCCTCTGTGGTCCCTTTCTCCTCCTGCCTTCAAACTTGCCCAGCATCAGAGTCTTTTTCAATAAGCCAGCTCCTCATATCAGCTGGCCAAAGTTTTGGAGCTCCAGCTTGAGCATCAGTCCTTCCAATGAATATTCAGGACTGATTTCCTTTAGGATTGACTGGTTTGATCTCCTTGCAGTCCAAGGGACTCTTCAAGAGTCTTCTCGAACACCACAGTTCAAAAGCATCAGTTCTTCGGTCCTCAGCTTTTGCTGTGGACCAACTCTCACATCCTATAGATGCACCATAGTTTATCTTTTTACCTCCTGATGGGTATTTTGGGTGTTTCCAGTTTTTGGCTGTTAGACGTAAAGCTACTGTAACTATTTCTTTACAAGTCTTTGTGTGGATATGCATGTTCATTTCTTTTGGGTCAGTATCTAGGAGTAGAATAGCTGAATCATACAGTAGGTTTGAAAGAAAGAAAGTAAAGTTGCTCAGTCGTGTCTGACTCTTTGCGACCCCATGGACTGTAGCCTACCAGGCTCCTCAGTCCATGGAATTTTCCAGGCAGGAGTACTGGAGTGGGTTGCCATTTCCTTCTCCAGGGGATCTCCCCAACCCAGGGATTGAACCCAGGTCTCCCACACTGCAGGCAGACCATCTGAGCCACCAGGGAACATTTTAGTTCTTAAAGGAATTGCCAAACTGGGACTTCCCTAGTGGCCCAGTGGTTAAGAATCTGCCTTGCAGTGCAGGGGAAATGGGTTCAGTCCCTGGTGAGGGAACTCAGATCCCACCTGCTGCAACTACTGAGCCCGAGCACTGCAGCCACAACTAGAGAAAGAGTGCACTGCAATAAAAGATCCACATGATGCAACTAAGGCCCCACACAGACAAATAAATAAATAAAAATAAATATTAAAAAAATAAACTGCCAAACTTATTTCCAAGTGGTTGTACCATTTCACCTCCCAGGCATTAGTGATGAGAGTCCCAGTTCCCCCACATCCTTGCCAAGAATTGGCATTGTTGGTTTTTATATGTTGACCATCCTTGTAGTTGTGCAGAGGTGTCTCCTTATAGTTTTAATTTGCATCTCCCTAGTGATTGTTGGAGAAGGCAGTGGCACCCCACTCCAGTACTCTTGCCTGGAAAATCCCATGGATGGAGGAGGCTAGTAGGCTACAGTCCATGGGGTCGCTAAGAGTCGGACACAACTGAGCGACTTCCCTTTCACTTTTCACTTTCATGCATTGGAGAAGGAAATGGCAGCCCACTCCAGTGTTCTTGCCTGGAGAATCCCAGGGATGGGGGAGCCTGGTGGGCTGCCATCTATGGGATTGCACAGAGTCAGACACGACTGAAGTGACTTAGCAGCAGCAGCAGTGACTGATGATGTTTAAGCATCTTTTCATGTGCTTATTTCCCATTTGTATATCTTTTTACAAGGGTCTGTTCAAATCTTTTGCTTGTTTTTTTAAAATGTGTTGTTTGTTTCCTTAAGTTTTTGGAGTTATTTATATAGTCTGGATATAAGTTCTCTATCAGGTTTATAAATTTTTTTTTTCTCCCAGTCTGTGGCTTGTGTTTTCATCATTTAATAGTGAGAGGAGAAGTCTTTCATTTTGATGAAGTCCAGTTTACCATTTTTTTCTTCTGTGGATTTTATTTTTGTGTCATATCTAATAGATACTTTCCTGACCCAAGATCTAATGGTTTTCTCCTAGAATTTTGTAGTTTTAAGTTTTATGTTTAGGGACATGATCCATTTTGAGTTAAATTTAGTATCAGTGAAAGATATAATCTAACTTTACTTTTCTGTGTATGGATGTCCAGTTGTTCCAGGATCATGTAATACCCCCTCCAGTTTTTTGGCATCTTTAATGAAAGTGGACCGTATATGGTGGACCACATATAAGAGGAGTCTACTTTGGGGATCTATATGCTGTTCCAATGCTTTTTCTGTCTTTATACTAGTACCACACTGCCAGGATTATATATATGTGGGTTTTTATGTGTGGTTTTATAATAAGCCTTAAAATCGTGTACTGTAGTTGGCCCTCAGCTCTTCATTTAAAAAACTGCCTTACCTGTTCTAGCTCCTTTGCATCTTAATGTATAGTTTAAAATCCACTTGTTAATTTCTACCAAAATTTCTGCTGGGTTTTGATTGGTACTTCATTGACTCTCTAGATCAGTTTAGAGAGAATTGGCCTCTTAACAATGTTGTACATTTCAATTGATAAATATGGTATATCTCTCCATTTATTTAGCACTTAAAAAAAATTTTTTTCAACACTGTTTTTGTAGCCTTCAGTGTACAGGTGTTGCACATATTTTGTTGAAATTATCTCAAATTATATTTTTAGATGCTATTACAAGTGATATTTAAATTTTTTCCCACTTGTGTATTGCTAATATTTAGGAACATAGTTGATTCTTGTATATTGACCTTACATTAATTCTAGTAGCCATTTTGGTAGATTCTGTAAGATTTCCATGTGCATGACCATGTTGTCTATGAATACAACTTTACTTTTCTTTCCAAATTGTCCACCTATAGAAACAGACAGTTTCCTGGCTTTGTCGCAGTGTCTAGGACTTCCTTTAATGTTAGTTGGAAATGTTGAGAATGGACACAGCTCGCCTTGTTTCCCATTAAAGGGGGAAAGCATCCACTTTTTCAGTTTTTAATTGTGATGTTAACCATGGATTTTTAAAAATAGTTGCTCTTCAATTTTTTTTCTCTAGTTTCTGGAAAAGTTTTTATCATGATTTTTGTTAAATGATTTTTAAAATCTGTTAAGCTCATCATACAGTTTTTCTTTCCTAGTTTGTTAATATAGTACATTTCATTGACTGACTTTTGAAGATTACCATACCAAAGAAGGTTGTTCTCAAGATAAACCCCACTTGGTTGTGGTGTCCTCCTCTCTGACGTATATTATGGATTTGATTTACTAATATCTTTTATAGCATTTGTGTCTGTGTTTGAGATAAATGCTGGTCTGATATTTCTGTCTGGTTTGATATCAGGATAGTACTCATCTCAGGATGAATTGAGAAGCGTTCCTTCCTCCTCTGTTTTCTAATCAGAGGAAACAGCTTTTCTCCCTCGAGTCAGTTCTGTTTTTGGTGGAGTTGTCCATCCCATCTCTGCCTTCCAGGCCCCTGTCATCCTTGCGTGTGTGGGACCCGTGGTGCTGGCTCACCGTGTTAGTTGCTAGCATCTCCTTTCTTCATCTTAATCATCCTAGCTAGTGAGCTAATTGAACTTTATCTTTCAAAGAACCAGTTTTAATTTAAATGTTTTTCTCTGTTGTTTATCTTTTCTCTATTATGTTTATTTCTGCTCACCTATGTTACTTCTCTCCTACTTACTCTGTGTTTCCTTTGTTCTTTTTTTCAGTTTCATTTTTTAAAATTCAGAATGTATTCATTGGGATGTTTTTCTGTTCATCTTGATTCAAGGTGCTTTTGGGGCTGCCACACCCACCTTCCCGAATCGTCTGTGCTGCTTTTGTGATGATGGAGATGGTGCCACGGCCCCAGATACTCTCCATCAGTCCTTACAGAAGTTTCCAGCTCCTAGTATAGGGAAATACGCAGAACACACAGACAATTCACAAAAAGAGATATAAAAATAGCTCTTACACATGATGTTCACTCTTTTTCGTTACTAGAGAAATCCACATTGTTGGTGGGAATGCAAAGTAGGTCAGCCTTTCTGAGGGAGCAGCTGTTAAAAATCTGTGTCTGTGCCTCCATGTGGATCAGCAGCACAGCATGGGCATTTACTCCGAGTGCACACCTCCAGAAATCAGGAAGTGTGTACACGCAAGGTCACTCACTGCTGTGCTGTCTGTACTTGCAAAACATTGGGAACTACCTGCCATCCAGGCCTCTCAAATTGTGGCTAAACAGGAACAGTCACATGGTGGAGGACTGGGCAACTCTCGGAAATAGTCGGACACGACTGATGCGACTTAGCAGCAGCAGCAGCAGCCTGCCATCCAGGCCTCTCAAATTGTGGGATAAACTGGGTACATTCACATGGTGGAGGACTGTGAGGCTGTCAGAAATAGTGAAAAGCACTTTATGACCTGGAATGAGGGTGTTTTCCAGGAGGTGTTACATGAAAAGGCAAAGAGGAAAGGAATGTTCGTAGTTTACCACCTCCCTTGTGAGAAGCAGGAGAACAACCAACAGGAGGGAGGAGCCAGAAAGCAGGGGCTGGTCCTGCAGAGGACGGGGAGGGTGGCCAGGAATTCAGGGCAGAGTGACAGTTGTTCGAGTTTATCTTTTTATATAGTTGTGATTTTTAGACATATGTTCTGCACATTTAAAACAGAAACTAAAAGACGAGAAGGAGGAAATCCCAAAACTGAAAAGAGTTGTAAATAAATAAATCTGATTGTATTCCCAAGAACTGCATAGCCACCCTTGAGGGGTTGGGGAGGGAGCTGTCAGTGGGGGCACAGTGTCCTCCGTCCTGAGCAAGGCTCACCAACCTGAACTTGTTTGTAGCTGTTCCTGTGTTGGTTTGGGTAGGACTCAGGGAATTATGTCACATCTGTGATGGTGCAGAACTGCAGCATTGCTCCAGCATTGCAGCCAGGCTCCTGCTGTGGAGAAGAGGTGTCTGACAAGGAGCTCAGCACCGGGGTGCTGTGTGGACCCAGGATTCTAAGACAGGGACCTGTGACCTGTGTGTGTTGTGCTGCCTGTGTGCATGTGTATATTGTGTATGGGGTGTGTGCACATCCATGAGTATGCATGCATGTGCATGTATACAGGCTTTTTAGCTCTGTGTGCTAGAGGAAGCAAAGACTGCAATAGCAGGGAGCATATTTCACCACTGTCTTGGTCTTTGGTAGCTTTTCTCAGGAGAGCTGGTAAGGAAGGAAGGAAGTCAGGTGGCAACTGTTAGTGTCAGGGGCTGCTTAAGTTGGAATATAATTGACAAACCATTGCAATAAAGCTTGCATCTGACAGAGAGGTGGTGGCTGTTACACGAAGGGAGAGGGCTGGATGGGGGTCAGGGTATATGTGAGGTCTTGAAGGGTCTCCTCTCACAGTGTTTGTTAGTTGCACTAGAAAAAAATAGTGACGGCAGC
Source organism: Madoqua kirkii (assembly GCA_006408675.1). Lineage (NCBI taxonomy): Eukaryota > Metazoa > Chordata > Mammalia > Artiodactyla > Bovidae > Madoqua > Madoqua kirkii. The sequence goes on from SJYC01097916.1 coordinate 37,743, forward strand.
GGAGTGCTGGACAACAGTGTGCCCAGAACCTCAAAAGAGCAGGCGGGGCCCTGAGCGCCTGGATGTGATTCTCAGGTGCTGTTCAGCCAGTGGTGCGATATCTGAATTGAATCCTGAGAAAACCTCACGCAAATGCAGAATGAGGCATATTCTACTTAATAAAGGAAAGAGTCAGACTCTTTCAAAATGGTGGTATTGTAAAGGGGCCTGCAGAGGCCAAGCCAGTGAATGCAGGTTTCAGTTGTTGACCTAGCCCAGGAGAAAGAGGGTGCCATGTGCCTCATGGTGCACAGGGGTGGCTGGGGCTCCAGGCCTTTCCCCTGCCTCTTCTACCAGTGCACCCACTCATGTCCCCTGTGCCTTTTCCTCCAAGGACTTGTCACTGTGGTGGGTGCCCTTTTTTGCTGGCATGAGTACATATCCATGAGAACGCACACATGTGCATTAAGCTTCTTTCCATGCATCAGACTGAGAGGCGTTTGAGGGCAGGCTTACCTGTTAGCTAACTTTATATCCTTGAGAACAGCATTTCTTAATAATTAATGAGGACACCAAAGAGCTTTTAGCTTATGTGGGTTATCTCTGGATATTTACCATATTAGAAATTAAGGATTTGTTAAAATATTCATTAAGTCATTGAAAAATAGCCATATCGAACTCATTACGTCTTAGCATGAACAGCACACAGTCACAGGAGCAGCTCCCGTGCAGTGAGATGCCGTGAGAGAGCAGGCTTGTTTGCAGGTGTGAGAGCAGCGTCTGCATGATTCCCATCTGCTGGGCGCCTATACCGTGCAGCCTCTGGAAACCTCCGCTGTGCACGTGTGAGAGAGGAGAGTGATGGAATCTCATGTGACCTCACGACGCCCCTGCAAGGGCCTTGGGCACTCCTAAGGGTCCCTGGGCCACTCTGAAAACCACTGGCTTAAAACAAGTTCTGGTTCCTGGAAGGTGTCAGTAAATGTCAGATGAGCTGATAAATTCCAGACTGGCCACTTGATGGGCCATCAAAGCTTGGTTAGATTCACAAGTTCTGACCTGCTCACGTGGTTGACCTCTGGCCTCAGTGCTCTCTTCCTGTGACAGGTGTCCCTGTGAACAGCAGAGTGTCCTCCAAGATCCAGCAGCTTCTGAACACCCTGAAGAGGCCAAAGCGCCCTCCCCTGAAGGAGTTCTTCGTGGATGATTTCGAGGAGCTTTTGGAAGGTGAGTGTTCCAGCGCCGACCCTCCAGTTTGTGCGAGCAGGGAGACTGCCAGGTGTGATGGCGTGGTTATCGCCACGGCAGAAGATGTAGAAAAGCGCAGTCTGTGTCCCGGCTCTGGTCATGTGTGTGGAGTGACCTCTCCATCACACATGACCCCAGGCACTGTGTGTACAAGTCGTAGTTAAGAGATGGCGTCTCTGTGCCTTGCCTAGTGGAAGGACTCTGTAAGAGTACATCTAAGACTTCATTTTACTTCCATGATTTAAGTTTTTATTTAAACTTTTAAGTCTGAACTACTTGTCTTCCCTTGGTTTTAAAGCATTGTGTTTTCATCAAGTTTTGACTCCTCTTTAGAATTTCTGTCTCTCATTTATGAATTACATATATATATATATTTAGGAAAGAAGAGCATAGACTTACTAAGAAGTATAAATCTGTAGGAAAGGAGAAGTCAAGCCCAGTATAAGACACCAGTGTGTGACGTGTTGTCGTGGCCTTGGGGCACTTGGCCCCCCAGCTCTTGGTTTCGGCACCACTGCTGTGCAGTTGCCCCTTAGGCCAGCTCTGGTGTCTCCCCCTACTGTGGGATTAGCGTGGCTGTCAGGGCTTGTCTGTGTAACAAGCCTTTCACATTCAGAGTTCAAGTCCATGAATGCTTTTAGGAAGGAAGTCTTTCTTACATTTGGGCAAATCTTGGTTACATATACATCGAAAATATAATAGATTTTACTTTATTTTTTTTCTTCCAACATGGTTTGAGCCCAAACTTAAGTGGTTATTCTGTTCTTATCCTTTATAAGTGGGGACACCTGCTTCTCAGGTGTCTTCAGGTGAAAGCCTGGGGTCCTTGTGACTCTCTGGTTACAGTCACAGGTCTCATCCTGATTTCTTTCCATCCTTGGTCAGCTGGTCTGTGACTATTGTAACGATGAGGAAATCTAAAGAAATGATGGTAGCTTTTGTAGAGCTCATGCTTTTGAAGAAGAGAATGATAAAACGTGAGCCTAACAAGCAGAGTGTGTGCCTGGTTCTAGAAACGCTGGTCTTCACATGTCCGTTTTGCTTGTAGTGCAGCAGCCAGATCCGAACCAGCCGAAGCCTGAGGGCAGCCAGATGGCGGTGCTGCGAGGGGAGCCCCTGGTTGAGGGCTCCTGGCCACCCTCGCTGCTGGCCGCCTTGCAGCAGTGGGGTACCACACAGCCCAAAGCCCCGTGCCTGACTGCCCTGGACACCGCCGGAAAGGCCGTCTACACCCTCACCTATGGCAAGTGTCAGCAGGAGGCCGAGGGGCCACACAAATGTGAGCTCGCGGGGCAGGGGAGAGCAGATTCCTGACGAGCTGACGCAGTGGGTAGGGAAGCAGCCTTGCCTCCCCGTCCCACCCGCTGCGCTTCCCACCAGCAGAGACCACCCCTGTACTCCACGTCTGTGTGTGCCTTTCTGACCAGTGAAGTTCACTTTTGTTTCATTTTGAGCTTTGTAAAAATGGCATCAAGCAGTGTTTGTTTTTTTTTGTTTGGCATTTTTTGGTTCCATTTTCGTTTTAACGTAACACAAATCACATACTCTGGGCTCAGTGTGTTTTCATGGAACACTTGGCCCCGAGGTACTCCTGGTCCCCAGGCCGGCATCCCCTGCAGCCAAGGCCAGTGCCCTGTTGACCCCTGGTGTGAGCAAGTCCACATGCCTGGGCTGCCTCATGCTTGGCACTGTGAGACTCACCCATGCACTGTGTGGTCAGTTCATTCTCGTCTGTATTATTTCATCCATCTGCTGACATCCATGTTGCACAGTCAGTGCACATCTGGGTTGTGTCCATGGCGGGGCTGCTACGTGTTGAACTATTGTGATCCTTCTCTGTGGGTCTTCAGTGGACGTGTATAGGCATCTGTGCTGCTGTGGGCATGGGGTGAGCTGCCGGGCAGTTCCCACTCCCCCACCCAGTGCTGGACCCTGTCTCCTTTCTCCTTCCTGGGGCGTGTGCATCATGCCCAGTTCAGTGCTGACTCTGGCTTCCTGGTGCTGAGGGTGCGCCTCACATGCTTGTGGGCTATGCGAGCCCTCCTTCTAGGAAGCACCCGGATCTTCAGCTCATTTCTCTGTGCATTTGCTGATGCTTTTTATGTTTCAGTTAGGAGCCTTTCTCCTATACATGTTTTGCAAATGAATTCTCCCACCCTTTGTACTGCCTTTTAATACTTTTCACCGTGACTTTAGATAAATGAGAGGCCTTAGCCTAATAGAGTTTAATTTACCTATCTTCTCCCTTCTCTGTGCTTTCTGTCCAGCATTGGAAGCCTTTGCCAAACCTTAGGTCACACAGGTTTTCTCCTGCCTTCTCATCCGGAGACACCTTTTACTTTTCACACTTAGGGCTTCAATCTGTTTGCAGTTTTCTTTTGTGTGGGATGAACTTGGACTCATGTTCTCTCCTCTGAATGTAACTGATCCACAGTCATTGGCGAGAAGCAGTGCTTCCCCCAGGGACGGCTTTGCACTCCAGTGGCTTTTCACCAGGTGAAAGATGTGCCTGTGGGTCTGCTCTGTCTCACTGTCTGCCATCCGTCCTGGCTTCCTGATTCACTGGAGCTGTGAGTAAGTGTCGGATGTCAGTCCTTCTGCTCTGCGATTGATTCTCAGGATTTCCTTGGACTCTTCTTGGCTCTTTGCATTTCCAAGTAAACTTTAGAATCACTGCATCATTCCAGAAAAAGTCCTCCAGGATAGTGACTGACACTGCATTGAACCCATCAGTGTTGTTGTGATTGTGGAATCCGCCAGTTCACAGCCCTGGAATGTTCCCCTTTCAAGGTCTGCTTTAGTTTCTCTCAGTGAAGCTTTATACTTTTGAGTCCAGGAATCTTGTTAGATTTATTCCTGTTGGAATGGAACGAGTAAGTCTTTTCTATGCCTTGTTGCCTGTATATAGAAAAGCAATTGCTTTTTTGAACGGTGACGTTGTATCTAGTGATCTTGCTAAAGTGAGGTGTTAGTTCTTTTTGATCTCTTAGCGAGTAGTCCTGAGCATCCTGTTCACAGTCAAGTACCTAGGGGGCAGTGATGTGGCATCCTGGCCTTCCTAGCGCTTCTGTCCCTGCCTCACCTTGCCTGGAGCCACCAGCGCAGCATGAGCCCTTCCCAGTCTTAGCTGGACAGCACTTGGTCTTGATGCAGATGTTTCTTCATCAGGTTAATAAAGTTCACTTCTATTCCTAATTTGCTAAAAGCTGTTTGACATGCATTGGCTTTTTCTGCTTCGTCAAGATGCTCACGTGACTTCTCTGTCCTCCTCTACTAGTCTGGTGAGTTGCTGTTGTTCTGTCCATCTGTGGTGTCCGACTCCTTGCGACCTGATGGACTGCAGCACACCGGACTGCCCTGTCCTTCACCATCTCCTGGAGCTTGCTCAAACTCGTGTCTGTTGAGTCGATGATGCCATACCGTCTCATCCTCTTGTCACCCACTTTTCCTCCTGCCCTCAGTCTTTCCCAGCGTCAAGGTCTTTTCCAGTGAGTGGGCTGTGTGCATCAAGTGGCCAGGGTATTGGAGCTTCAGCTTCAGCATCAGTCCTTCCAATGGATTTTCAAGACTGATCTCCTTTAGGATGGACTGGTTGGATCTCCTTGCTGTCGAAGGGACCTTCAAGATTCTTCTCCAGCACCATAGTTAAAAAGCATCAATTCTTTGGCACTCAGCCTTCTTTATGGTCCAACTCTCACATCCATACACGACCACTGGAAAAACCATAGTTTTAGCTATATGGACCTTTGTCGGCAAAGTGATGTCTCTGCTTTTTAATATGCTGTCTAGGTTTGTCATAGCTTTTCTTCCAAGGAGCTAGCGTCTTTGTAATTTTGTGGCTCTAGTCCCTGTCTGCAGTGATTTGGGAGCCCAAGAAAATAAAATCTGTCACTGCTTTCCCTTTTCCCTCTTCTCTTTGCCATAAAGTGATGGGACCAGATGCCATAATCTTAGCTTTTTGAATGTTGAGTTTTAGGGCAGCTTTTTCTCTCTCCTCTTTCACTCTCATCAAAAGGCTCTTTAGTTCCTCTTCATTTTCTGCCATTAGAGTGGTGTCATCTTCATGTCTGAGGTTGTTGATATTTCCCTCTTGATTTCAGCTTGTGAGTCATATACAGTCTAGATGCACTCCTTTCCCAGTTTTGAACTAGTTCATTGTTCTGTGTCTGGTTCTAACTGTTGCTTCTTGACCTGCATACAAGTTTCTCAGGAGGCAGGTAAAGTGGTCTGGTATTTCTGTCTTTTTAAGAATTTTCTACAGTTTGTTGTGATCCACACAGTCAAAGGCTTTAATGTTGTCAGTGAAGCAGATGTGTTTTCTGGAATTTTCTTGCTTTTTCTATGATCTAATGGATGTTGATAAGTTCCACTCAATGATTTTCAAATGTTAAGCAGCCCGTGCATTCCTAGAATAGATCCCACTTGGCCCTAATGTCTTTAAGTAAATGCCTGAGTTCTGATTGCCAGTATGCTGTTTGCAGGCTTTGTACCTGTGGTCATTAGAGAGAGGGGTCTGTAACTCTTTAGGAAAGGAGCTTGCTGACCACTTGTGAGGGCAGCCTTCACCTTTCTAATTCAGCTTTCAGATCCAGGTTGCATGAGGGGTGGGGACAGGGCCTGTGTCCTGCTCAGCCAAGATTGTCCTTGGGAGAGGGCTGCAGCGGCTGCAAGGCCGCTGTCCACTCTCCCCTTCACGGGCCCTTCTCAAGCCTCGTTCTGCCTTGGTGCTTCCTGAAGATCCTGGCCTGAGGCCCTTGCCTCCTTGTCCTGCATCTTAAGTCTGTACCCATTACGCCCAGTAGACACCATTCACTGCTCTGCTTCTCAACTCAGGACTCATGCTGTTTTCCTTCCTTGGCTAAATGTTCCTTCTCGCCTCCCTGTGTTTCCCCTGTAACCTCTCCTCTGGCTGCGGGACTTCCTGCCTCTCCCTCTTGGAAGGGGGTCAGGGTTGTTGGACTCTGCAGGCTTGGAGAAGCCTTCTGAGGAGTGAGAGGCCAGGTTGCTGCCACTGTCTGGATGATGCGTTGTCTCGTCCCCCTATGGCTTTCTGTCTCTGCCTGGTGTCTGTCTTGCTGTGATGCATTTAGCTGTGATGTTCTTTGGAAGCTTCTGCTGGGGGACCACATGCCTTCTTAAATCTGTGGAGTGGTATCTGTCATCAGTTTCTGGAAACTTACACCCATAAGTTCTTGATATAGTGTTTCTTCCCCATTTATCTCTCCTGTCCTTCTGGACTCTGATTACATTTATAGTAATACCTTCTCTGAGTCCCGTGTGCCTTTAATAAATCTTTTTTTATGTTTTGCATTCTTTTTTATATATACTTCAGTTTGGAGATTTTCTGTTTTCCTTTATTCAGATTCTCTAAACTGGTGTATTCTGAATGACCCCATCCACAATCTTTGTCTTACATAGCAACTTGAGGGCTCTGAATGGCTTCTTCAAGGCTTTCATCTGCATGCACGGCCCTAGGATTCAGTAGACTCTTCTTGGGGCCCTGGTCTCTATGCCCCAGAAGCAGCAATTGATAGGCATAAGACCATGAGGCGCTGATGTCCTATGGGTGGCAGGACCCCAGACACACCAGTTTTTGCAAGAACAGCTGTGGAAGATCAGCTCCCCTCCCCAGGGTTTTCCTTGGAGTCAACTCCCCCAGCAGATGGTCTTGCATTTTATCTAGCTTTAAAATCATTTTGGATGGGAGTGCTGGTGTGCCATTACTCCCCGTTCCTGCTTGGCAGTGGAGCCTCGTACTATATGCATTAAGAGTCATCCATATTGTTGTATATAGTTTTGGCTCATTCATTTCCGTTGAGGAATGAATACTATTTCAGAGTATACGTATCCATCATACTATTGGTGAATGTTGGGTCATTTCCTTCTGGATTGTTACAGTCAGCGCTGCCTGGTACACAAGGGTGCATTCTTGTAGAGCCTGTCTTAACATTAGGAGAGGAGGCACTAGCTCGGTCTAGGATAATGACGGTTTTACCTTTGCCAGGTAATTCCAGACCTTTCCAGTTTGCGCTCAGCTGCCTGGCGTGTGAGTCCCTCTCCCTGCCATTGGCAGCATTACTTTGAGCTAGTCTGCTGAGAACACAGTGATAGTCATTGTGGTGCGAATCTGGTGATGGCTGGTGTGCTGCAGTCTTTTCCTATTTTCATCCTTTAGGTTTTCTCTTTTGTTAAATGCTGTTGAGTCTTCTGCACATTTTTACACGGGGCTCTTTGCAGCATTTTTGTGTTCTGGGTGTCGTACTTGTCAGCAGCTTGTGCTGCATGTGTCGCCGGCCGTGTGTCCCAGCTGCTCACGGCTGCTCACGGCTGCATGGCTGGCCTCCCCCTCCCCTCCTGGGCTCGAGCACTACTGTTCTCCATCCACATAGAGACCTGCCACCTGCTGGAGGAAGTGTGTATATGGTGTCTGTGGATGCGTGTGGTGTGTGCGTGGTGTCTGTGACAGCGTGTATATGTGTGATGTGTGTGTGTGGTGTGCTGTAGTGTACGTGTGTGCGGGGTCCAGACGCACCTTTCCAGCGACCGTGGCACTAGCGGGTCACCTGGCATCTCCCTGACTGTTCTCTTGAGTAAAGAACAGAAATGAAGATAGGACCCACCTCGTGAATTATTGTTGTAGAGGTGAAATGAACTGCGTGCCACTTGTGTAAGGGATGAGTGAGACATAGTGGAACAAAAATGCATTCACCGTGATTCACAGTTGATTGAAATAAGAGTGAAGTGTCAATATGATCCCATTTTAAAAAAATTATGCATATTATGTGTGTGTATACATATATGTACATAACAGAAAGAATGCTTTTTTTTCAGCTGGCTTTTCTGTATTCTGAATTTTTTATAAGAAAATGTTTAATTTTTCTGTTAAGAAAAATAAATCTGTAACTTGTTTCTAAGAGAAAACTATGATGTTCATTATCACATTGTGCAAAATAACTATCAATTGGCAACTATTAATATCTACATTTTCACAATAGAGTAATAATGGTATATAATGGGGTATTATGGTTGCTACATTAAAACTGTAACTATTAGTTTCTTAAATTTTACATTGTTAGTATTTTTATTTTATTTTAGGCAAACTTTGGAGTCGAAGTTTAAAACTAGCTTATACGCTACTTAATAAACTGACTAATAAGAATGAACCACTGCTTAAACCTGGAGACAGAGTAAGTAACCAAATGAACCTTTGATGGAGGGAGTGAGTAAGACTGGAGGCCAAAAACCCCTTTTGATGACATCAGTGCTCTGTCAATTGTTTTACTCACAGCATTAACACAAAGGGTTTAAGTCAGCAGTGAAAAGTACTGAATGTTGAGAAAGTTTGTGTTGGTGTAGCTAAAATGATGGTTCCTTTTTTTCTCACTCATTGCACAGTCTCTGATTCTTCAACTTCTTTTCTCTTCCGCTTCATCTATGTTGGTTTTAATAAAACTATTAATGTCAGGTATTAATGTTACATTTCCAAAGCTCATATTTGGTGAGGAATCACTGATGTTACTTTGAAATTCTGGGTGTGTTATCTTCATCTCCTTCCCTGTTCCGTGTGGCCAGGAAGCCCCCTCTTTCCCACCGTCCAGAATGGAGCACAGAGGAGGCTGCTGAGCCGCACTCCCCCCGGTACAGCTCCTCACCCTGCACTGCCCAGCACGGTCGGCAGTGGCTGCATGGGCTGTTCAGATTAACCCAGGAGTTGTGCAGGTCCTGGTTCTGGGGATCAGTCACTGCTTGTGACTGACAGCTAGCGTATTTTATAGAGAAGGAATGTTGAGAAGGAACGTTTCTGCCATTGTGGGAAGTTCTGCCTGCAGCACTGCTCTTGGCAGACTGAGCCAGACATGAGGAGTTCAGAATGTGAAACCAGCCTGCTCAGCAGTGCCATCCCCTGTGAGGAGGGGCGCCTGAGGTCAGCGCACCCAGCAGAGGAGCTGTGAGTGGACAGGGTGATGCTGAGTTTCAGGCAGCTCTCCAGGTGCCTCAGTCTTTAATGTAAATCAGCAGCCAAGGATGTGTAAGCACAAAAACTTGTGTGTGAAAGAGAAGAACCAAAGGTCTAAGAAATGGGCAGACAAATTAAAAGGGATGTAGGGGAGAAAGGTCACAAGAAACTGTGGGAAATCCTTCAAGAGACAAGACACCAGACCACCTGCCCTGGCTCCTGAGAAACCTGCATGCAGGGCAGGAGGCAGCAGTGAGAGCCGGACACGGAACAATGACTGGTTCCCAATCGGGAAAGGAGTTCGTCAAGGCTGTATATTGTCACCCTGCTTATTTAACTTATATGCAGAGTACATCATGCGAAATGCCAGACTGGATGAAGCACAAGCTGGAATCAAGATTGCTGGGAGAAATATCAATATCCTCAGATACACAGATGACACCACCCTTATGGCAGAAAGTGATAAAAAACTAAAGAGCCTCATGATTAAAGTGAAAGAGGAGAGTGGAAAAGTGGCTTAAAGCTCAACACTCAGAAAACGAAGATCATGGCATCCAGTCCCATCACTTCATGGCAGATAGATGGGGAAACAATGGAAAACAGTGAGACTTTATTTTTCTGGGCTCCAAAATCACTGCAGATGGTGACTGCAGCCATGAAATTAAAAGACGCTTGCTCCTTGGAAGAAAAGCTACGACCAACCTAGACAGCATATTAAAAAGCAGAGGCATTACTTTGCCAACAAAGGTGTTTCTGGTCAAAGCTGTGATTTTTCCAGTAGTCATGTATGGGTGTGAGAGTTGAACCATAAAGAAAGCTGAGCACTGAAGAAATGATGCTTTCAAACTTGTGGTGTTAGAGAAGACTCTTGATAGTCCCTTGGACTGCAACGAGATCAAACCAGTCAATCCTAAAGGAAATCAGTCCTGAATGTTCATTGGAAGGACTGATGCTGAAGCTCCAATACTTTGGCCACCTGATACATAGAAGTGACTCATTGGAAAAGACCCTGATGCTGGGCAAGATTGAAGGCAGGAGGAGAAGGGGATGACAGAGGATGAGAGGTTGGATGGCATCACTGATTTGATGGACATGAGTCTGAGCAGGCTCCGGAAGTTGGTGATGGACAGGGAAGCCTGGTGTGCTGCAGTCCATGGGGTCACAAAGAGTCTGACACAGCTGAGCAACTGAACTGAACTGGGGGAGAAAAGGAGGGAGGAAGAGGAAACAAACCAGCCTGGAGGAAAGATAGAGGCCAAAAATAAGTTTTTAAAAATATTAGCATTAACATCCCTGGAGATCTGATGTGAGGATATAGCTCCGTAAGTCAACGTAAAGATACCAGTAGGGAGCCTGAGAAATGGAAAGTAGGAAGAACAGTCCAGGTTAGAATTGCTCATGAAGGCTGCCCTCTAAGATGACTTCTAGAGGAGAGAGGGAAATTTTGTATCTTAATAGTGATGCCAGACCACTTCCAGAGCTGGAGTCAAGGACCTGTGGGGGTGCAAGGGCCCACACTGAGGCACTTACCCAGGTACTGGAAGGTGGATGCAGCTTTCAGGGAGAGTGGGCGCTCTGGGAAGGCCCAGCAGCCCCAGGGCAGGGCTTCTTGGTGTGATACTGGAGGACATGGAGCAGGATTTTCAACCTTCAGGTCTGTTCCTGGGCAGTCCACAATGATGAGGACAGGCAACTGTTTTCAAACAGGCAACACTCAGTTCAGTTCAGTTCAGTCGCTCTGTCGTGTCCAACTCTTTGCGACCCCATGAATCACAGCACGCCAGGCCTCCCTGACCATCACCATCTGCCAGAGTTCACTCAGACTCACATTCATCGAGTCCATGATGCCATCTCATCCTTCGTCGTCCCCTTCTCCTCCTGCCCCCAAACCTTCCCAGCATCAGAGTCTTTTCCATTGAGTCAACTCCTTGCATGAGGTGGCCAAAGTACTGGAGTTTCAGCTTTAGCATCATTCCTTCTAAAGAAATCCCAGGGCTGATCTCCTTCAGAATGGACTGGTTAGATCTCCTTGCAGTCCAAAGGAGTCTCAAGAGTTTTCTCCAACACCACAGTTCAGAAGCATCAATTCTTCAGCGCTCAGCCTTCTTCACAGTCCAACTCTCACATCCACACATGACCACAGGAAAAACCATAGCCTTGACTAGATGGACCTTAGTCAGCAAAGTAATGTCTCTGCTTTTGAATATGCTGTATAGTTTGGTCATAACTTTTCTTCCAAGGAGTAAGCATCTTTTAATTTCATGGCTGCAGTCACCATCTGCAGTGATTTTGGAGCCCCCCAAAATAAAGTCTGACACTGTTTCCACTGTTTCAGTCAGTCACGGAGATGAGGATGGGGTACTGTTTTCAGACAGTCAGCACTCAGTCACAGAGGTGAGGATGGGGTACTGTCTTCAGACAGGCAGCACTCAGTCACAGAGGTGAGGACGGGGTACTGTTTTCCCACAGGCAGCACTCAGACAGTCACAGAGGTGAGGACGGGGCATCATTTTCAGACATTTGGCTCTGAAGCACTGTCTTGGGAAGTTAGCAGAGGAAGTGCTTCAGCATACGAGTGAGTGGTTAGACAGGAGAGCTACCAGGGTGACCTCATGCTGCGGATCAAGGAGCAGCCCAAACGGGACCAGGAGGATGACGCCCCAAGTGGGCTGACTGGTCAGCAGCTGGTGAAACTGAGCTTACCTGCCTGGCTAGTTATTTGGAAATACTACTGACCAGGTTTGACAACCCAGTGGAGCATTTCGGAGAAAGCTGGCCGGTGCACACAGGGATGAAGCTGGTGAAAGAGGCAGTGACTGTCCCACCAGAAGACAGGGCGGAGGTTGGCTGTATAAGTGTGAACAGTACCGATGATACCTTATGTACCTGATGCTTCAGGACAGACCTGCTAGAAACTTGGATTCATGTTGTGCTTTACAGTGAGTCTAAGAGTCACTCATTTCTTCCTCTGGAGGAAAATTCTTGCAAGGACATACTTACAGATACTTTATTGACTTGCAAGTGGATCCACATAGTTGGGTTAGTTATAAAAAGGCTGACTAGATCGCAGTTAGAGAGTTAGTGATCAGAGGTAGGTGGCAAGTTCATCCTCTTGTGATAATGTATTTTATAAAATTGAACACACACAACTCTTTATAAGAGATACTCTAAAATTGTGTTCAAATCAGTCACTCAGTCATGTCCGACTCTTTGCAGCCCCATGGACTGCAGCATGCCAGGCTTCCCTGTCCATCACCAACTCATCTATCAAATTGTTGATGCCATCCAACCATCTCATCTTCTGTCGTCCTCTTCTCCTCCTGCCTTCAGTCTTTCTCAGCTTCAGGGTCTTTTCCAGTGAGTCAGTTCTTCGCACCAGGTGGCCAAAGTATTGGAGCTTCCGAATAGCATCAGTCCTTCCAATGAATATTCATGTGTATGCTCTACCAAACATCCCGTCTCAAGGCTCACAGTCCTTTTAGTGGGACAAACACTTACTAACATCAACCTTCAAAGGAGATCTTTTCCATTTTCAAGAAACTTGTCCAGAGCTCAAGTACAGAATGACTATAGATGTAGCTCAAGTTTTGTCTTACTAAAGGGTTATTAGTTATCCGAGGCTATGTGTTAACCATCTCCTCATATACTGTTCTGGCTTACCATTTAGGTTTCAAGCACACTATAATATTATGGCCTTACAAATATTCCTAAATAGCTTTTGATTTAACCAGATATTGTAAGACATGGAAATTGGGATGATGGGAGAAGAGAGAGGGGAAGAGGGCAGAGGGCTCAGGGTTCATCTGCTCTAAGAGGAAGTAAAGTGCCTTTCCAATACCTTCACACGTGAGATGCAGCAAGATGAGCATAGTGTCTGAAAAGACGAGAGAGTTGGCTAAGGGGAGGTTTTAAGATGTGTTAGAAGTGATTGCCTTGGTGGGTGGGGAAGGTTGCAGGGTGCTGTTTTTCATTAGTGCTTTTTGTCATTTTAAATCTCTGTGTTCAAAAAAAATTTTTTTAATGAAAATGTAAGATAAATGTAATAGAATATGTAATTTTGGGGGCCATGCTTGTGGCATATGGGATCTAGTTCCCTGACCAGGGATCAAACCTCGGTCCCCTGCACTGGGAGTGTGAAGTCTTATCCACTGGACCACCAGGGAGGCCCTGAGGACGTGTAATTTAGACTGTGGCAGCATGGTGGCCAGATGAAGGCAGGGAGTGGGCCCTGTGGACACTCAGAGGGAGAGGGCAGGTGTGGGGCAGGGTCTTGCCGAGGTGTTCTATGCCCCCCACTCTCCCCTGTTAGGGTTTCAGTCTTGAGGGAAGATCTGTCCAGTTAAACTTCAGTGTCCAGATTTTCCCTTTTGGAAGATATTTGGATATACTTTGATTCTGGGTTCTCTTTTCATATCCAGGTGTTTTTGTCTGGGCTACTTGATGGTGGGTGGTGGTCCATCACACCTGTCCCTGAGTGGTCAGAGTGGACGGGGGTGGATCTAGACCCACTGGCAGACCCGGGGGGACTTGGCTTTGCCAGACTTGCTTTTTCTTAGGCCTAGGAATTTAACATGTTTTGTTACATGTGGAGTAACCTGAAGAGTATGTAATAGAAGTTACATGGTTGTGGAAACTTAAGAACCAAGTATTAACACGCGAAGTAACATTTTCTGAGATAAAGTCTGTCTCATCAGTAGGTATGCAGATGACTGATTTCTTCCCAAGTGGATTGCAGAGTTTTCCTTTGTACTCTCGTAGGTGGCACTGGTGTTCCCAAATAGTGACCCGGTGATGTTCATGATTGCGTTCTACGGGTGTCTCCTGGCTGAGCTGGTTCCTGTCCCCATCGAAGTGCCGCTCACGAGAAAGGTAGCGTGTGGTGCCAGCTTGGGTTCCTGGTCCCCGAGGCTTGGTCCTGAAGTCCCGCATCCAATGCAGGTGTCTTCGTGTCCTCGCTCCAGGCGCCTCTTGTTGGGGGAGGACGTGTGGGCGGGCTTCAGAGAGACCCGGACAGCCTTGCCCAGACGCCCTTTCATGTGTCTCCCTGGGAGAAAGGCGTGAGAACACCTGTTGGGTCTGATATCCCAACAGAAACAAATGTCTTTTCTTCTAACAAATAGAATTTGGGATCTGATGAGATTCTGTTAAACCTTTTCTCAAAATGATGTGCTTCTTGATAATAATTTTCACTTCTGGATGAGTCAGTCATTACAGAGATGTGTTACAGCTCATCTCTCAGTGACAAACACATGACTTGAGACCCTCCTGTGTTCCGATCACCTCCAAAACCGTGAGCAGGTCTCATTGCTCACTGGTGGCTTCCAGTGGGGGAGAGGCTGATGGCCTAGATAGCTCTTCAGTTCAGTTCAGTTCAGTCGCTCAATTGTGTCCAACTCTTTGCGACCCCATAAATCACAGCACACCAGGCCTCCTTGTCCATCGCCAACTCCTGGAGTTCACTCAGACTCATGTCCATTGAGTCAATGATGGCATCCAGCCATCTCGTCCTCTGTCATCCCCTTCTCCTCCTGCCCCCAATCCCTCCCAGCATCAGAGTCTTTTCCAGTGAATCAAGTCTTCACATGAGGTGGCCAAAGTACTGGAGTTTCAGCTTTAGCATCATTCCTTCCAAAGAAATCCCAGGGCTGATCTCCTTTAGAATGGACCGGTTGGATCTCCTTGCAGTCCAAGGGACTCTCAAGAGTCTTCTCCAACACCACAGTTTAAAAGCATCAATTCTTCGGCGCTCAGCTTTCTTCACAATCCAAGTCTCACATCCATACATGACCACTGGAAAAACCATAGCCTTGACTAGATCCCTCCCAGCATCAGAGTCTTTTCCAATGAGTCAACTCTTTGCATGAGGTGGCCAAAGTACTGGAGTTTCAGCTTTAGCATCATTCCTTCCAAAGAAATCCCAGGGCTGATCTCCTTTAGAATGGACCGGTTGGATCTCCTTGCAGTCCAAGGGACTCTCAAGAGTCTTCTCCAACACCACAGTTTAAAAGCATCAATTCTTCGGCGCTCAGCTTTCTTCACAATCCAAGTCTCACATCCATACATGACCACTGGAAAAACCATAGCCTTGACTAGATGGATGTTTGTTGGCAAAATAATGTCTCTGCTTTTGAATATGCTATCTAGGTTGGTCATAACTTTTCTTCCAAGGAGGAAGCGTCTTTTAATTTCATGGCTGCAGTCACCATCTGCAGTGATTTTGGAGCCCCAAAAAATTAAGTCTGACACTGTTTCCACTGTTTCCCCATCTACTTACCATGAAGTGATGGGGCCAGATGCCATAATCTTCATTTACAGTTTAAATATAAATACCAGTAATCTGATTATTGAAAAATGTATTATTCTAGGAGTAGACTGAACATGTATTTTAGAAAATCATAGTTTTCTGTTGTATCCCAGTGTTCAGGTAATTATTAACATGAGCATTATCAGCAAGAAATATTCGAATTCGAGAATCCTCAAAGTAAAACTTGTGAATAAACGCAGTATATCCCAAAGGGTGATATATATGATATGCAAATATTTGAATATAGGGTTCTTAGGGAAAGATTTGAATTTCTAAAACTTATAAGAAGAAAATGATAAAATGCTACTGAAGGACATATTCTGTGTAAAAATAATTAAGATTATTAAAGGTCAGACCTCCCCAGATCAGTCTGTAAATTTCAAACACAAATCAAGTGTAAATTTCAGTGCTGCTATTTTTGGAGTTTATTAAAATGCTAGTGTCATTTGCAAGAAAAACTTTGAGAAGTTAGTCAGTTACCCAGAACTTTATCTTTTGAAATTAAGAACTTAAGTTATTTCATTTTGAGGGAAATACGCACACACCTCTCAGGCTGACCTGGTCTAGCTTTGCACGTGCTGAGAAAAGCCGTCCTGCCTGCGAGTGAGCCCCTGCCCCTCTGTTTCTGCAGGATGCTGGCAGCCAGCAGGTTGGGTTTCTGCTGGGCAGCTGTGGTGTCTCCCTGGCTCTGACCACGGATGCTTGTCAGAAAGGCCTGCCCAAGGCTCAGACCGGAGAGGTGGTGACCTTCAAAGGTGGGCCCACGGGCGGGCAGCATGCAGCAGGGTTCTCTACTAAACTGGGCCCTTGGGCATCCTTTCCTGTCAGCAGCCACTACAGAGACAAAGGGGCCTTCAGCAAAAGTGGGGCCTTGTTTTAGACCTTGGTGAATCTCACTCCTCACTTGGCTCAGAGTCTAAACTTGTACGACCAGCCTGGCGGCCACTGGTCATTAAGCATAGTGCATGAAGGTCAAGTGAGATGGGGGCTCCTGCCCACCTTTCAGTGACTTGGGCAGCGTATTGGACACAGGGGGGTCAGGAGGGAGCAGGGCCCTCTGACCCTGCCTCCGCGTGTCCCCGTCTGTGCCCTCACAGGCTGGCCCCCCCTCACCTGGCTGGTGATCGATGGGAAGCACCTGACCAAGCCCCCTAAGGACTGGCACCCGGCAGTGCAGGATGCGGGGCCCCAGACCGCCTACATCGAGGTAGTTCCCTCCCGGGCCCCACGCTCGGGTACTCTGTGCGCACTTTTCCTTCACCCGAGAAAGGCATGGTGCTGCACCCAGAGCCTCCCCTGCTGCCTCCCTGGGGGCCACCTGCCTGCCCTGTCGCCCCTCCCCCACCCAGGGTGAGCCTGACGTCAGCTGAGGGCATCACCTCGAGGGCCCGGGCACACTGTGGGCCCTGGTCGAGCCTGTGGTGAGTGAAGGACATCCTCCAGAAGTGTCGCCTAATGAGCTGGTGCTTTGGAATCTTTCAGTACAAAACCAGCAAGGAGGGAAGCACGGTGGGAGTGGCAGTGTCCCATGCGTCCCTGCTGGCGCAGTGCCAGGCTCTGACCCAGGCGTGCGGCTACTCGGAAGGTAAGGGTTAGGGCGGCTCTCCGGCCCCTCCCAGAGCTCGCCCAGCCAGGCCTGTGGGAGGGGAGGGACACGGCATGCTGCGATCCTGGGGCTGCAGGGTGACCTGAGACAGGGGCAGGCGTGGGACGGAGAGACCCTCCACTGCTGCCCACGCCGTGCCCCAGGGGAGAGGGAGGCGCCCACGCCGTGCCCCAGGGGAGAGGGAGGCGCCCACGCCGTGCCCCAGGGGAGAGGGAGGCGCCCACGCCGTGCCCCAGGGGAGAGGGAGGCGCCCACGCCGTGTCCCAGGGGAGAGGGAGGCGCCCACGCCGTGCCCCAGGGGAGAGGGAGGCGCCCACGCCGTGCCCCAGGGGAGAGGGAGGCGCCCACGCCGTGCCCCAGGGGAGAGGGAGGCGCCCACGCCGTGTCCCAGGGGAGAGGGAGGCGCCCACGCCGTGTCCCAGGGGAGAGGGAGGCGCCCACGCCGTGTCCCAGGGGAGAGGGAGGCGCCCACGCCGTGTCCCAGGGGAGAGGGAGGCGCCCACGCCGTGTCCCAGGGGAGAGGGAGGCGCCCACGCCGTGTCCCAGGGGAGAGGGAGGCGCCCACGCCGTGTCCCAGGGGAGAGGGAGGCGCCCACGCCGTGTCCCAGGGGAGAGGGAGGCGCCCACGCCGTGTCCCAGGGGAGAGGGAGGCGCCCACGCCGTGTCCCAGGGGAGAGGGAGGCGCCCACGCCGTGTCCCAGGGGAGAGGGAGGCGCCCACGCCGTGTCCCAGGGGAGAGGGAGGCGCCCACGCCGTGTCCCAGGGGAGAGGGAGGCGCCCACGCCGTGTCCCAGGGGAGAGGGAGGCGCCCACGCCGTGTCCCAGGGGAGAGGGAGGCGCCCACGCCGTGTCCCAGGGGAGAGGGAGGCGCCCACGCCGTGTCCCAGGGGAGAGGGAGGCGCCCACGCCGTGTCCCAGGGGAGAGGGAGGCGCCCACGCCGTGTCCCAGGGGAGAGGGAGGCGCCCACGCCGTGTCCCAGGGGAGAGGGAGGCGCCCACGCCGTGTCCCAGGGGAGAGGGAGGCGCCCACGCCGTGTCCCAGGGGAGAGGGAGGCGCCCACGCCGTGTCCCAGGGGAGAGGGAGGCGCCCACGCCGTGTCCCAGGGGAGAGGGAGGCGCCCACGCCGTGTCCCAGGGGAGAGGGAGGCGCCCACGCCGTGTCCCAGGGGAGAGGGAGGCGCCCACGCCGTGTCCCAGGGGAGAGGGAGGCGCCCACGCCGTGTCCCAGGGGAGAGGGAGGCGCCCACGCCGTGTCCCAGGGGAGAGGGAGGCGCCCACGCCGTGTCCCAGGGGAGAGGGAGGCGCCCACGCCGTGTCCCAGGGGAGAGGGAGGCGCCCACGCCGTGTCCCAGGGGAGAGGGAGGCGCCCACGCCGTGTCCCAGGGGAGAGGGAGGCGCCCACGCCGTGTCCCAGGGGAGAGGGAGGCGCCCACGCCGTGTCCCAGGGGAGAGGGAGGCGCCCACGCCGTGTCCCAGGGGAGAGGGAGGCGCCCACGCCGTGTCCCAGGGGAGAGGGAGGCGCCCACGCCGTGTCCCAGGGGAGAGGGAGGCGCCCACTCCTGCAGCCTCTGGAGTGTGTCTGCTCCCTGCGTTTCTGGAAGCGCAGTCAGCTTGTTCTCTGTGCTAACTCGCAGTTGTGTGATCTGCTTTCACATTTACCAAGATTATTGACTGGTTGGGACATGGTATTTGGAAATGCTGTGTATGTTTCCTAGAACTTCTATTTGTTCATGATGTAATCATCTCAGGGTGTTTCTGAAATGCATGTGACTTGTGAAGGAGGGGTCACTTGGTTGTTTAACCATCTTTGTCCACTTTCAGCTGAAACATTAACGAATGTGCTGGATTTCAAAAGGGATGCCGGCCTGTGGCATGGAGTGTTAACAGTGAGTGCTGTGTCTGTACTACCTAACTGTGGGGAGGTTGCTAACGTTTTATGCCCATGGGCAACACCAAGCCCCACTGTGGCTGGTGGAGTCAGCCGTTATGCTGTGAGTAGAGCTCTGACACTCTCTGTGCCTCTCCTGGTTGGGCTCCCCTCCTCCACAGCCATGGGTCTCTTTGCAGAGCATCTTGAACAGGATACATGTGGTCAGCATCCCATATGCGCTGATGAAGGCGAACCCACTCTCCTGGATTCAGAAAGTGTGTGTGTATAAAGGTAACAGAGGAACGTCGTCTGTGTGTGCGCCCTTCCTTAGAAGGGTCTTTGAGTTAATCTTTGGTGATTAAGAAACAATACAGCAGCACACAGAGCTGCAGGCGGGGGCCAGGGCAGGCACCCCCTGCCCCACAGCCTGACTCTCCAGTGCTGGGAATAGGGGGCTCGTGGAGGATGGCTCTCTTCAGCATGGCCATAGACTCCTGACTTCATGTTGTCACATAAACGCTCCTGATTCTTAGCTCTTGAGATGGCGTGAATTTGAAATTAAGGCTCTTCAAGCCACCAGTAGCAAAGCTGATCATTCAAACAAAGCAGTTCATGATCCAGAGTGGTGGGGCTGCCTGCAGGGCCACGCCCACCCTACTGTCCATCCGGGGTCAGTCGGTGCTTCCCGAGCACGGCCACCCCTGCATGACCCAGGAGGCCCTGGGCTCTGCTCCAGCAGGGCTTGGCAGGCCTGCTGTGTCCTGGGTGCCCCGTGTGTGTTGACCACACTAATGATGTTGCCGGTTACAGAGTGCGGACGTGGGCTATGCCCTGTGGAGGGCTGTCTCTGATGACCCTATCTGACGGATGAAAACCTAATCCTAGGGGGCCGTTCGGCAGTGGCCCCTCCTGTAGAGGGAGCAGGGTTGTGCCCCCTGTCGGGGAGGGACGTAGAGAGGGGCAGCTGGGAAGCAAGAGGCAGGTGTGGTGGGAGCAGGGATAGAGTCCGAATGACCCCTGCACTGAGCTGGCTTCCAGGCAGGCCAGGTGGGGGAAGCCCAGAAGCTGGGCTGTGGGGAGCACGTGGCCTGCTCTGTGGGCCTGCCTGCCTGTGACGCAGGCACATCCTGTTCCCCTGCAGCCCAAGCTGCACTGGTGAAGTCCCGCGACATGCATTGGTCTCTCTTGGCTCAGCGAGGTCAGAGGGACGTCAGCCTCAGCTCCCTGCGCCTGCTGATCGTGGCTGATGGTGCAAACCCCTGTGAGTACTGCCCACCCCCAACCCCGGAACCCCTCTATAGTGTGGCCCTGACAACCCTGGGCTCCTCGGTACCTGACTGTTGGGAGGGCATCCCACCTTCTCGCACTCCAAAGCCTCTTACTCCCTCCACCCACCCCTGAGCGCCTCGTCCTGCCTCCAAAGCACCACCGGCCGCTGGCTCCTCTGCGTCTCCACCATACTCTTGATGCAGCTGCTGAGCCACCAGGAGCCCCTCCCCAGGCCAGCTGTCCCACAGACCTCAGATCCCAGCACTCTGAGTGCCCATCGCTTCCCTGATGCTCCAAACGATCCGGACTGTCTTGTTTGTCCTCTGCTGGACGCAAGGACCCATGGCCAGTTTCCCTCCTTTCCTGAGCCTCCCTGTGGCAGAATGCTGCAGATCAGGGTGCAGCCATGGTCCCAGTGGGGGCAAGGTTGTGCTGACTTATGCCCTGAGAAGGCAGCACCACCCTAGACGATGGCTGGGCAAGTGTCCAGAGAAGCAGGGTTGAGGGGCTGGGCTGGCCCTGCAGGGAGAGGCATGTTGAAGCCACTGGCAGACTGCAGCTGTGAGGCGCATCCAGGAGGGGGTGTTCACAGGGCCGGGCCGCGTGCTGCAGAAGGTTCAACTCCAGCTCTGTAAGTGGCCAGGGTAGCCTCCCATTTGGCACAGTGCCAGTAGGTGAGCAAGGCTATCAGACCTCAGACTCAACGCCAGGGGTGAGAGTCAGCTTCTTACTTGCTAGCAATTTGAAAATGCATCCTGTTTTTTTGTGGAAACAGGCCCCCTTCACCATGAGACTGACAGGTTGACTGAGGTGAAGGGGTACAGCATCTGGGCCTGGCGCCAGGCATCTTCCACACTGGGTGCCTGATGGCCTTCTGCTCAGCTCTCATGTCCACTCTGTCTCATGCAGGGTCCATATCCTCCTGTGATGCGTTCCTCAACGTCTTCCAGGCCAGAGGGCTGAGGCCAGAGGTCATCTGCCCCTGTGCCAGCTCGCCGGAGGCGCTCACTGTGGCCATCCGCAGGTAGCTGATCACTCGCTCTGTCTTGTAGACACTTAGTTTTTCCTCGTTCAGCTGAATTACCTGTGAGAGCAAATTTGGTTGATTTGTTCCTGAGCAAGAGAGACTGAGCAGTGCCTGGTCTGGGGCCCGTCTCTGGGCATGTTCATGTCATAGTGGGGCTGCCCCGACCGCCACATCTGCACACCGTGTTGGCCACACGTCCCTCCCCGGCTGTCCTGATTTGTGACACAGTTCCATGGTGACTCCCTGGACCACCGTCTCTGGATTATTGCAGCCCAGAACTCGCCCTGTTCTGGTGGAGTTGGGAGGCCTGAGAGACATAGCCTCCTGCTCTGTGCTCACCCAGGCCCCAACGAGGTTGCCTTCCTGCCCAGTCATCTCTG
Organism: Madoqua kirkii; assembly: GCA_006408675.1. Lineage (NCBI taxonomy): Eukaryota > Metazoa > Chordata > Mammalia > Artiodactyla > Bovidae > Madoqua > Madoqua kirkii. The sequence continues at coordinate 59,383 of SJYC01097916.1, forward strand.
CTCACCTAAGGCTGCTGTCCATGCCCCCGAGTGCCATCCTCAGGTAGAGGGCAGTGCACTCACATTTGTGGGCACTTTGTTAATTTCCCACTCTCAACTCAGTTGTTAGAGAGTGAGTTTCAGTTGTAGTCTTGTGTTATGTTGTTTATTTATCCATGGCTGTAAGAAATCCTAACATGTTGATAAGAATCAACATTAAAAACATCACCTTTATCCTCCCCAGACCGCAGGGGGTTCTTCATGCCTTTGTTCTGCAGTGACCTTTTGTGCTCAGAAGAGTGTTTTTCTTACTGGAGGAGACGTGACACTTGATTCTCAGCCTCCCAGCTCCTGCTGCTGTGAAACTAATCAGGCCCAAACTTGGCATTGCAGCAGTGGCCGCTTTACTGCCCCTGGCTGCCCACAGTCGGGAGTCGGGACCCCTCTTTGGGGCAGCCTGCTGCAGCTCGGTGGCCGTTGGCTGGAATGGGTGGTGTGGCCTGCTGTTCTTCTTCCGTGGCTCCAGGCCACCTCTGGTCTCTGTGTCCTCTGGGCTTGCTCCCAGGAAGCATGGACTCTGCTCGCCTGCTGCCTAGGGCTCTGGCTGGTGGAAGCAGTCACCTTTGTGCCCTCCTTGGAAGGCATACAGCATCACTGCATGGTCTCCGCAGCCCCCTGGTCCCCTGCTGTGGAGCACATGCGGTGGGGTGTCATACGGACCTGTGGGGGTGCAGCCTACCCCTAGGGTCTCACAGCCAGCATCCCCACAGCCTGGTGCCAGCTGGCACTTTGCTGCACGTCATCCTGTTGTCAAGGGGCTGTCCCCTCATCAGTTAATAAATTTTGTTTCCAGGCCTCCTGACCTGGGGGGCCCTCCTCCAAGAAGAGCTGTGCTGTCCATGAGTGGCCTCAGTCATGGGGTGATCAGAGTGGACGCTGAGGAGAAGCTGTCGGTCCTCACAGTTCAGGACGTCGGCCAGGTGATGCCTGGAGGTGAGGGCACAGTGGGGTCATAGTGGGGAAGGGTCTTGTACTGTGGCTGGATGGGCTCCATAGCACACAAATACCAGGCTTCAGATGGTCCATGTGGGCTGGAATTTTTGTTTGTAACATGTTTTCTGTTTTGTGCCTCCCTTTGTATCAAGGGCAGTGTGTTTACCCCATGACCCTGCCTTGGTCCTCTCAGGGCTGGGGAGGAGTGACAGAACTCCCCTCTGGAAGCTCGTGCACCAGGTGGTCACGTGCTTGTCCCTTGGCGAGACCTGCAGCCCTCAGGCTCTCAGCTGCAGGCACCAATGATGGAGTTGTCTTGGTCTTGCCGAGGCCTGTTAGGTGAGCAGCAGCAGGACCCTAAAGGCTACAGGAAGGCCACGGGCCTGGATGGTGCACGAGTCACTGGTAGGGCAGCAGTGGGGGAGGGTGATGGCACCGTCTCCCCACAGGGCACCCCCCACCAAGCATTGTCACAGCAGGGAATTTAGAGCAGAGTCAGCCAGAGGCCGGTGGCTTTGTGAGTAGGGGGTGCTGTGTGTGTGCTCTGAGGCTGCCCCTCGCCATGGCTACCCTGTGGTGATCCAGCTCCCCTCCTGCCCATGCCCACTCTTCTGGCGACCTTGGAGAGCAGCTTCTATCTCCACTCAGGCCCTGTCGCTGTGTGCCCTGGTCCTGAGTCCAGGACCGTGATTGCAGCTCTGCCTCCGGTAGGCTCTCAGAGCAGGCTGGGCTCCAGAGAGAGGGACATGATCACATCTGGCGCAGTGGTGGTGCTGAGGATCAGCACACAGAACAAGGATGGACATTTATTAGATTGGTGCAAACATAGTTGTGGTTTCAGATGTAAATTTTAACTCATTTTAACTAGGCTCAAGCACATCTTTATTAATCAAAATAGGAACTGTTACAGTCAACACATTTTTAAAATTTTAATTAATTTCTTTAAATTGGAGGCTAATTACTTTATAATATTGTACTGGTTTTTGCCATACATTGACATGAATCAGCCATGGGTGTACATGTGTTTCTCATCCTGAACCCCCCTCGCACCTCTCTCCCCATGCCATCCCTTAGGGTCATCCCAGTACACCAATCCTGAGCACCCTGTCTCATGCATCGAACCTGAACTGGCGATCTGTTTCACATATGATAATATACATGTTCTAGTACTATTCTCTCAAATCATCCCACCCTCGCCTTCTCCCACAGAGTCCAGAAGACTATTCTATACATCTGTGTCTCTTTTGCTGTCTTGCCTATAGGGTCATTGTTACCATCTTTCTAAATTCCATGTATATGTGTTAGTATATTGTATTGGTGTTTTTCTTTCTGACTTACTTCACTCTGTATAATAGGCTCTGATTTCATCCACCTCAGTAGAACTGATTCAAATTGGCTCAGAGGTTAAAGCATCTGCCTCCAATGCAGGAGACCTGAGTTCAATCCCTGGATCAGGACGATCCCCCCTGGAGAAGGAAATGGTAACCCACTCCAGTATTCTTGCCTAGAGAATCCCATGGACGGAGTACAGTCCACGGGTTTGCAAAGAGTCGGACATGACTGAGCAACTACACTTTCACACTTTCACACTTTCCTTTTAATGGCTGAATAATACTCCATGGTGTATATGTACCACAGCTTTCTTATCCATTCATCTGCCAATGGATATCTAGGTTGCTTCCATATCCTGGCTATTATAAACAGTGCTGCGATGAACATTGGGGTACATGTATCTCTTTCAATTCTGGTTTCCTCAGTGTGTATGCCCAGCAGTGGGGTTGCTGGGTCATAAGGCAGTTCTATTTGCAGTTTTTTAAGGAATCTCCACACTGTTCTCCATAGTGGCTGTAGTAGTTTGCATTCGCACCAACAGTGTAAGAGGGTTCCCTTTTCTCCACACCCTCTCCAGCATTTATCGCTTGTAGACCTTTGGATCACAGCCGTTCTGACTGGTGTGAGGTAGTACCTCACTGTGGTTTTGATTTGCATTTCTCTGATAATGAGTGATGTTGAGCATCTTTTCGTGTGTTTGTTAGCCATCTGTATGTCTTTGGAGAAATGTCTGTTTAGATCTTTGGCCCATTTTTTGCTTGGGTCGTTTATTTTTCTGGAATTGAGCTGCAGGAGCTCCTTATAAATTTTTGAGATTAGTTGTTTGTCAGTTGCTTCATTTGCTAATATTTTCTCCCATTCTGAAGGCTGTCTTTTCACCTTGCTTATAGTTTCCTTCGTTGTGCAAAAGCTTTTAAGTTTAATTAGGTCCCATTTGTTTATTTTTGCATTTATTTCCGTTACTCAGGGAAGTGAGTCATGGAGGATCCTGCTCTGATTTGTGTCAGAGAGTGTTTTGCCTATGTTTTCCTCTAGGAGTTTTATAGTTTCTGGTCTTATCTTTAGATCCATTTTGAGTTTACTTTTGTGTATGGTGTTAGAAAGTATTCTAGTTTCATTCTTTTACAAGTGGTTGACCAGTTTTCCCAGCACCACTTGTTAAAGAGATTGTCTTTTCTCCATCATATATTCTTGCCTCCTTTGTTGAAGATAGGGTGTCCATAGGTGCATGGATTTATCTCTGGGCTTTCTATTTTGTTTCATTGATCTATATTTCAGTCTTTGTGCCAGTACCATACTGTCTTGATGACTGTAGCTTTATTGATTCCTCCAGTTCCATTCTTCTTTCTCAAGATTACTTTGGCTATTCAAGGTTTTTTGTATTTCCATACAAATCTTGAGATTATTTGTTCTAGTTCTGTGAAAAATACTGTTGGTAGCTTGATAGGGATTGCATTGAATCTGTAGATTGCTTTGGGTAGTATACTCATTTTCACTATATTGACTCTTCCAATCCACGAACATGGAATATTTCTCCACCTATTAGTGTTCTCTTTGATTTCTTTCATCAGTGTTTTATAGTTTTTGATATATAGGTCTCTAGTTTCTTTATGTAGGTATATCCCTAAGTATTTTATTCTTTTCGTCGTCAGACCAGAAAACTACTAGATATAATCAATGAATATAGGAAAGTTACAGGATATAAAATCAACACTCAGAAATCCCTTGTATTCCGATACACTAATAATGAGAAAGTAGAAAAAGAAATTAAGAAAACAATGTCATTCACCATGGCCCATTTTTTGATTGGATCATTTATTTTTCTGGAGTTAACCTGCATAAGTTGCTTGTATATCTTTGAGATTAGTTGTTTGTCAGTTGCTTCATTTGCTATTGTTTTCTCCCATTCAGAAGGCTGTCTTTTCACCTTACTTATAGTTTCCTTTGTTGTGCAGAAGCTTTTGATTTTAATTAGGTCCCATTTGTTTATTTTTGCTTTTATTTCCAGTATACTGGGAGGTGGATCATAGAGGATCCTGCTGTGATATATGTCCGAAAGTGTTTTGCCTATGTTCTCCTCAAGGAGTTTTATAGTTTCTGGTCTTACGTTTAGATCTTTAATCCATTTTGAGTTTATTTTTGTGTGTGGTGTTAGAAAGTGGTCTAGTTCCATTCTTTTGCAAGTGGTTGACCAGCTTTTCCAGCACCACCTGTTAAAGAGACTGTCTTTACTCCATTGTATGTTCTTGCCTCCTTTGTCGAAGATAAGGTGTCCATATGTGTGTGGGTTTATCTCCGGGCTTTCTATCTTGTTCCATTGGTCTATATTTCTGTCTTTGTGCCAGTACCATACTGTCTTAATGACTGTGGTTTTGTAGTAGAGCCTGAAGTCAGGCAAGTTGATTCCTCCAGTACCATTCTTCTTTCTCAATATTGCCCTTGCTATTCGCGGTTTTTTGTATTTCCATACTAATTGTGAAATTATTTGTTCTAATTCTCTGAAAAATACCATTGGTAGCTTGGTAGGGATTGCATTGAAACTACAGATTGCTTTGGGTAGTATACTCATTTTTGCTATATTGATTCTTTCAGTCCATGAACATGGTATATTTCTCCATCTATTTGTATCCTCTTTTATTTTTTTCATCAGTGTTTTATAGTCTTCTATATATATGTCTTTGTTTCTTTAGGTAGATTTATTCCTAAGTATTTTATTCTTTTCATTGCAATGGTGAATGGAATTGTTTCCTTAATTTCTCTTTCTGTTTTCTTATTGTTAGTGTATAGGAATGTGGATTTCTGTGTGTTGATTTTGTATCCTGCAATTTTACTATATTCATTGATTAGCTCTAATAATTTTCTGCCGGAGTCTTTCGGGTTTTCTATGTAGGGGATCATGTCATTTGCAAACAGTGGGAGTTTTACTTCTTCTTTTCCAATCTGGACTCCTTTTATTTCTTTTTCTTTTCTCATTGCTGTGGCTAAAACTTCCAAAACTATGTTATATAGTAGTGGTGAGAGTGGGCATCCTTTTCTTATTCCTGACTTTAGGGGAAGTGCTTTCAGTTTTTCACCATTGAGCATAATGTTTGCTGTGGGTTTATCATACATGGCTTTTATTATCCTGAGGTATATTCCTTCTATGCCTGCTTTCTGAAGGGTTTTTATCATAAATGGATGTTGAATTCTGTCAAAGGCTTTCTCTGTATCTATTGAGATAATCAAATGGTTTTTATCTTTCAATTTGTGAATGTGGTGTATTACATTGATTGATTTTCAGATATTAAAGAATCCTTGCATCCCTGGGATAAAGCCCACTTGGCCATGATATATGATCTTTTTAATATGTTGTTGGATTCTGTTTGCTAGAATTTTGTTAAGGGTTTTTGCATGTGTGTTCATCAGTGATATTGGTCGTAGTTCTCTTTTTTGTGTGGCATCTTTGTTTGGTTTTGGTATTACGGTGATGGTGGCCTCATAGAGTGAGTTTGGAAGTTTACCTTCCTCTGCTATTTTCTGGAAGAGTTTGAGTAGGACAGGTGTTAGCTCTTCTTTAAATTTTTTGTAGAATTCAGCTATGAAGCCACCTGGTCTTGGGCTTTTGTTTGCTGGAAGATTTCTGAGTACAGTTTCAATTTCTGTGCTTGCAATGGGTCTGTTAAGATTTTCTATTTCTTCCTGGTTCAGTTTTAGAAAATAATACTTTTCTAAGAATTTGTCCTTTTCTTCCAAGTTGTCCATTTTATTGGCATACAGTTGCTGATAGTAGTCTCTTATGATCCTTTGTATTTCTGTGTTATCTGTTGTGATTTCTCCATTTTCATTTCTAATTTTGTTGATTCTCCTCCCTTTTTTTCTTGATGAATCTGACTAATGGTTTGTCTGTTTTATTTATCTTCCCAAAGAAGCAGTTTTTAGCTTTGTTGATTTGGGCTATGATCTCTTTTGTTTCTTTTGAGTTTATTTCTGCCCTAATTTTTATGATTTCTTTCCTTCTACTAACCCTGGGGTTCTTCATTTCTTCCTTTTCTAGTTGCTTTATGTGTCGAGATAGGTTATTTAGTTGACTTTTTTCTTGTTTCTTGAGGTAAACTTGTATTGCTGTGAACCTTCCCCTTAGCACTGCTTTTACTGAGTCCCATAGTTTTTGGGTTGTTGTGTTTTCATTTTCATTCATTTCTATGTATATTTTGATTTCTTTTTTGATTTCTTCTGTGATTGTTGGTTATTCAGAAGTGTGTTGTTCAGCCTCCATTTGTTGGTATTTTTGGTAGTTTTTTTCCTGTAGTTGACATCTAATCTTACCGCATTGTAATCAGAAAAGACGCTTGGAATGATTTCAATTTTTTTGAATTTACCAAGGCTAGACTTATGACCCAGGGTGTGGTCCATCCTGGAGAAGGTTCCGTGTGCACTTGAGAAAAAGGTGAAATTCATTGTTTTGGGGTGAAATGTCCTGTAGGTATCAATTAGGTCTAACTGGTCCATTGTATCATTTAAAGTTTGTGTTTCCTTGTTAATTTTCTGTTTAGTTGATCTATCCATAGGTGTAAGTGGGGTATTAAAGTCTCCCAATATTATTGTGTTACTGTTAATTTCCTGTTTCATAGTTGTTAGCATTTGCTTTACATATTGCAGTTCTCCTATGTTGGGTACATATATTTTTATAATTATTATATCTTTCTCCAGTACTTTGCCACTTCATGTGAAGAGTTGACACATTGGAAAAGACTGTGGTGCTGGGAGAGATTGGGGGCAGGAGGAGAAGGGGATGACAGAGGATGAGATGGCTGGATGGCATCACTGACTCGATGGATGTGAGTTTGAGTGAACTCCGGGAGATGGTGTGCTACAGTTCATGGGGTCGCAAAGAGTCGGACACAGCTGAGGAACTGAACTGAGCTGAACTTCTTGGATTGATCCTTTGATCATTATGGAGTGTCCTTCTTTGTTTCTTTTCATGGCCTTTCTTTGAAAGTCTATTTTGTCTGATATGAGTCTTCTACTCCTGCTTTCTTTTGGTCTCCATTTGCATGAAATATCTTTTTCCAGCCCTTCACTTTCAGTCTGTATGTGTCCCTAGATTTGAGGTGGGTCTCTTGTAGACAGCATATATAGGGGTCTTATTTTTGTATCCCTTCAGCCAGTCTTTGCCTTTTGGTTGGGGCATTCAACCCATTTACATTTAAGGTAATTATTGATAAGTATGATCGCATTGCCATTTACTTTGCTGTTTTGGGTTTGAGTTTATACTTTTCTGTATTTCCTGTCTAGAGAAGATCCTTTAGCATTTGTTGAAAAGCTGGTTTGGTGGTGCTGGATTCTCTCAGCTTTTGCTTGTCTGTAGAGCTTTTGATTTCTCCTTCATATTTGAATGAGATCCTTGCTGGGTACAGTAATCTGGATTGTAGGTTTTTCTCTTTCATCACTTTAAGTATGTCCTGCCATTCCCTTCTGGCCTGAAGAGTTTCTATTGAAAGATTAGCTGTTATCCTATGGGAATCCCCTTGTGTGCTATTGGTTGTTTTTCCCTTGCTGCTTTTAGTATTTGTTCTTTGTGTTTGATGTTTGTAAATTTCATTAGTATGTGCCTTGGGGTGTTTAACCTTGGGTTTATCCTGTTTGAGGCTCTCTAGGTTTCTTGGACCTGGGTCGCTATTTCCTTCCCCATTTTAGGGAAGTTTTCAACTATCATCTCCTCAGGTATTTTCTCATGGTCTTTCTTTTTGTCTTCCTCTTCTGGGACTTCTATGATTTGTATGTTGGGGTGTTTGACATTGCCCCAGAGGTCTCTGAGGTTGTCCTCATTTCTTTTCATTCTTTTTTCCTCTCTGCTTCATTTATTTCCACCATTCTATCTTTCACCTCACTTATCCAATCTTCTGCCTACATTATTCTACTGTTGGTTTCCTCCAGAGTGCTTTTGATCTCAGTTATTGCATTATTCATTATTGATTGACTTTTTAAATTTCTTCTGAGTTCTTGTTAAACATTTCTTGCATCTTCTCAGTCCTGTCTCCAAGCTGTTTATCTGTAACTCCATTTTGTTTTCAAGATTTTGGGTCATTTTTACTATTATATTCTGAATTATTTTTCAGGTAGACTCCTTATCTCCTCTTTTCTTTGGTTTGGTGAGTATTTATCATGTTCCTTTACCTGCTGAGTATTTCTCTGCCTTTTCATCTTGTTTATATTGCTGTGTTTGGGGTGGCCTTTCTGTATTCTGGCAGTTTGTGGTTCCTCTTTATTGTGGAGGTTCCTCCGTGTGAGTGGGGTTGGACAAGTGGCTTGTCAAGGTTTCCTGGTTAGGGAAGCTTGCATTGGTGTTCTGGTAGGTGGAGCTGGATCTCTTCTCTCTGGAGCCCAGTGAAGTGTCCAGTAGTGAGTTTTGAGGTGTCTCTGGGTTTGGTATGACTTTGGGCAGCCTGTATATAAAAGCTCAGGCCTATGTTCCTGCATTGCTGGAGAATTTGTATCATATGTCTTGCTCTGGAACTTGTTGGCTCTTAGGTGAAGATTGGTTTCAGTGTAGGTATGGAGACTTTTGGATGAGCTCTTATCGATGAATGTTCCCTGGAGTCAGGAGTTTTCTGGTGTTTTCAGGTTTTGGATTTAAGCCTCCTGACTCTGGTTTTCTGTCTTATTGTTAAGGTAGCCTTAAGACTGCTCCATCCATACAGTACTGATGATAAAACATCTACGTTAGTGGAGAAAAGATTCTCCACAGTGAAGGACACCGAGAGAGGTTCACAGAGTTACAAGGAGATGAGAAGGAGGAGAAGAGGGGGAATCAAAAGGGGAGGGAGCAATCTAGCCAGTAATCACTTCCCTATGTGCTCTCCACAGCCTGGAACACCCAGAGATGTTCACAGAATTACAGAGAGAAGAGAAAAGGGAGGAAGGAGATAGAGGTGACCAGGAGAAGAAGATAGGGGTCAAAAGGAGAGAGACAGATCTAGACAATAATTTGTTCCCTAAGTGTTCTCCACAGCCCAGAATACCCAAAGAGATTCACAGAGTCCGGTAGAGAAGAGAAGGGGGAGGGAGACGATAGAGGTGACCTAGGGGAGAAAAAGGAGACTCAAAGTGGGAGAGGGCAATCAAGCCAGTAATCACACTCCTAAATAAAAATGGGTACTGAAGATTGGATTCTTAAAGGCACAAAATTGATATCAAATACCAAAAAGCAAAGATTAAAAATCTAGAGTAGAGATTAGAATCTCAAAAATACAATATTAAACAAAACAAAATCAGAAAATTTTTGAAAATATGTATGAAGTTTGCTTTAAAAATAGGGTCGGTTTTTTGTTTTTTTTTTTGTTTTTTTTTTTTGCAAGGTAATAGTAAGTACTCTTGCCTCGAAAATCCCATGGACGAAAGAGCCTGGTAGGCTGCAGTCCATGGGGTTGCTAAGAGTAGAGCACAACTGAGTGATTTCACTTTCGCTTTTCACTTTCATGCATTGGAGAAGGAAATGGCAACCCACTCCAGTGTTCTTGCCTGGAGAATCCCAGGGAAGGGGAGCCTGGTGGGCTGCCGTCTACGGGGTTGCACAGAGTTGGACACAACTGAGGCGACTTAGCAGCAGCAGCAGCAGCAGTAGGTTATAAAAATGAAAACTCAATTCAGTTCAGTCGCTCGGTTGTGTCCGACTCTTTGTGACCCCATGAATCACAGCACACTAGGCCTCCCTGTCCATCACCATATCCTGGAGTTCACTCAGACTCACGTCCATCAAGTCAGTGATGCCATCCAGCCATCTAATCCTCTGTCGTCCCCTTCTCCTCCTGCCCCCAATCCCTCTCAGCATCAGAGTCTTTTCCAATGAGTCAAATCTTCACATGAGGTGGCCAAAGTACTGGAGTTTCAGCTCTAGCATCATTCCTTCCAAAGAACACCCAGGGCTGAGCTCCTTTAGAATGGACTGGTTGGATCTCCTTGCAGTCCAAGGTTTCTCTAACACCATAGTTCAAAAGCATCAGTTCTTCGGTACTCAGCTTTCTTCACAGTCCAACTCTTGCATCCATACATGACCACTGGAAAAACCATAGTCTTGACTAAACGGACCTTTTTTGGCAAAGTAATGTCTCTGCTTTTGAATATACTATCTAGGTTGGTCATAACTTTTCTTCCAAGGATTAAGCATCTTTTGGGGGTAATAAAAGACTTAAAATTTTTTTTAATTTAAAAAATGATAATAATAAAAATAAATCTAGGAATTTCTCTGGAGCTGTTGAGGGCAGTGTGAGCTCAGTTCAGTTTCAGATAATTTCTTGTTCCACCTTCTACTTCTCAAGGTCTGTTGGCCCCTTCCAGTGTAGTTGGTCCTAACTACAGGGTTTTAATCTGTTGTACCTGTCACTTCCAAAGTGGTTCCCTCTGTTTCTTTTGGCTTCTTCTGTTTGCAGGTCTCTTCAGTGTCTAATTTCTGCCCTGAAACAAGGGGGCAGAGGTGGTCACGTATTTAGGCTCACTTGTTCGGTCGTGCTGTGGGAGGGAGAAACACTGCGAACACATGTCACTGGCATGTGTGGGGAGTGCTCGCAGTGTCTCAGCCACACTGGGTCTGCCCCCACTCACCGCTCCAGGTCGCTCTGCAACTCTCTAAAGCAGGCCTGGGTTGTGTGCCCTTCCCAGGTCTAAGCCGCTCAGGTTCAGGTTCTCAGGTACTCCACAAAGACACAGACTTGGTTGGGCCTGCGTTTTGTGCCCTTGCCGGGTCCGAGCAGCTCAGGTGACCAGGTGCTTGGTGAGCGCACTCTCCCCAGGTGGGACAGTGTGTCTTATCACCTCCCCAGTCCTAGCCGCTCTGTTTCCTGGGTGCACAGCAGGAGTGCCATCTCAGGTGAGTCGGGTGTCTCCTCTGGGGCGCTGATCTCTTGCTGTGACCCTCCTGGCAGATGTCAGCCATCCAGGATCCAGGAAGACTTAGTTAGCAACTGGGAGCCTGCTCACAGTTTGGCAAAGGATGCCGTCCCTGGGGCAGAGATTGCCCCTTTCTGGCTCTGGCTGTTGCCCTCCTGCCTTCCTGCCTCCAGCAGGGTATGGGCCAGTCCACAGCCGGCTAGCTTTTCTCTGGTATTCGCTCAGTCCTTTGTTCTGTGAATGGGCCAGGCAGTGCCTTAGGTTAGAGCTTTTTGTGGGAAAGTTCTCTCTCTTTCTCTCTCTCTCTCTCTCTCTCTCTCTCTCTCGTTTTTTTCTCTCTGACTATCCCACAGTTTGAGTTGCAATCTCATGTTAGCTCCCTCAGATTGTCCTCAGAACATTCAGGCCTGGTCCTTAACCTAAGCATGCAACCTGTGCCTCCCTGTTCCGCCCCTGCTTGCTGGTGGCGGATGCAAGCGTGTGCCTTCTCCGGTGGGAGCTGCATTTAGGCACGTAATCTATGGGTTTCATTTATTTATTTATTTATTTATTTTTCTTCCTAGTTATGTTGCCCTCTGAGACTCCAAAACTCCCCACAGACTTGCGGGTGAGAGGGTTTCCTGGTGTTTGGAAACTTCTCCTCTTTCATGACTCCCTCCCTGTGATGGGTCTCCATCCCTAACTCTTTTGTCTCTCTTTTTATCGTTTATATTTTGTCCTACCTCCTTTCGAAGACAATGGGCTGCCCTTTTGGGTGTCCTCTGCCAGCATTCAGAAGTTGTTTTGTGGAGTTTGCTCTCCATTCAAATGATCTTTCGATGAATTTGTTGGGGAAAAAGTGGTCTCCCCGTCCTATTCCTCTGCCATCTTAAAGTCAACACAATTTTGCCAATGAGGAATAAATTTGTTTATTCTTGTAGCATAAAAATCTGTGCTTCGGGATTTGATGTACTCTTGGAAAGCATTTTCTGCATCCTGCTGGTTGTGGTAGCATTTTTTCTGCAAAAGTCAAAATGCTTGAAGAAGTGGTAGTCAGTGGGCGAAAAGTCAGATGAATATGGCAGATGAGACAAAACTTTGTGGCCTGATTTCATTCAACTTTTGAAGCACTGATTATGCAGCATGCAGTTGGGCATTGTCATGGAGAAGAATTGGGGTCATTCTGCTGACCAATACCAGCTGAAGGCATTGCATTTTTAGTATATCTCATTGATTTGCTGAACATACCTCTCAGGTGTAATGGTTTCAGCGGGATTCAGAAAGCTGCAGTGGGTCAGACCAGCAGCAGACCACCAAACAGTGACCGTGACAATTTTGGGAGGGCAAGTTTGGCTTTGGAAAGTGCTTTGGAGCTTCTCCATCCAACCACAGAGCTGATTGTTGCTGGTTGTCACATAAAATCCATTTTTTGTCTCATGTCACAGTCCGATTGGTTTGTTGTTATTGTATAGAATAAGAGAAGATGACACTTCAAAATGATGATTTTATTTGATTTGCAGTCAGCTCATGAGGCACCCATTTACTGAGCTTTTTCACCTTTCCAATTTGCTTCAAATGCTGAACGACCATAGAGTGGTTGATGTTGAGTTCTTCGGCAACTTCTTGTGTAGTTGTAAAAGGACCAGCTTCAATGATCCTCTCGTTTGCTCATTGCTAACTTCCAGTGGCTGGCCACTACAATCCTCATCCTCAAGGCTCTCATCTCCTTTGCAAAACTTCTTGAACCAACATTGCATTGTACATTTGTTAGCATTTCCTAAGCCAAATGCATTGTTGATGTTGCGAATTGTCTCCTCTGCTTTATCACCTGTTTTGAACTTGAATTAAAAAAAAATCACTGGAATTTTTTGTCTAACATAATTTCTTAGCAGAAAAACATACAAAAAATGTACATTAAAATGATATATAACAGCCACATTTATTTAAAACTATTCCAGTATCAAAAGGCAAAGTTCAAGAGTGCAAAACTGATCTTTTGTACCAACCTAATAGATTTGTTTCGAGTTCTACTGTTTTAGAGACGTGAGTTGTCTTTTTTCCCTTGTGTATATATGTCTACCCCAATCAAGGACTCATCAGTTCTGCAGATGAGCAAATCCTAAAAGATGATGCTGTTAAAGTGCTGCACTCAATATGCCAGCAAATTTGGAAAACTCAGGAGTGGTCACAGGACTGGAAAAGCCCAGTTTTCATTCCAATCCCAAAGAAGAGAAATGCCAAAGAATGTTCTAACTACCATAAAATTGCACTCATTTCACATGTTAGCAAGGTAATGCTCAAAATCCTTCAAGCTAGGCTTCAACAGAACCTGAACTGAGAACTTCCAGATGTGCAAGCTGGATTTAGAAAAGGCAGAGGAACCAGAGATCAAGTTGCCAACATCCACTGGATCATATAAAAAGCAAGGGAATTCCGGAAGAATATCTACTTCTGCTTTATTGGCTATGCTAAAACCTTTGATTATGTGGATCACAACAAACCATGGAAAATTCTTAAAGACGTGGGAAAACCAGACCACCTATCCTCAAGGTTTTACTTCTATCTTTTGCTTTCAGCAGTTTGACTATGATGTACCTAGGTGTAATTTTTTTCTACATTTACTTTTCTTAGGGTTTACAGAACTTATTGGGATTGTTTAATTTTATAACAAATTTTATACATTTTATATTATTTCTTTAAATATTTTTATGTCCCACTCTGACTTCAAATACATGTTTTACAGATTCTTAATTACCAAAGCTCTGCTGCTTACTTTTTAAAATCATTGCTTTCCTTTTTCAGATTAAATAGTTTGTGTCCATATAATTTAGATAATGTAAATCATTTATATTCAAAATTATATTTTTTCTCTACTATTTTGCATTAGCTATAATTGAATGTTTACATCAGGTATTATACTATTTGGGCTTCCCTGGTAGCTCAACTGGTAAAAATTACCACACAATTGCACTCATCTCATATGTTAGTAAAGTAATGCTCAAAATTCTCCTGCTGAAGCCAGGCTTCAGCAATACATGAACCATGAACTTCCTGATGTTCAAACTGATTTTAGAAAAGGCAGAGGAACCAGAGATCAAATTGCCAACATCCACTGGATCATGGAAAAAGCAAGAGAGTTCCAGAAAACCATCTATTTTTGCTTTATTGACTATGCCAAGGCCTTTGACTGTGTGGATCACAATAAACTGTGGAAAATTCCGAAAGAGATGGGAATACCAGACCACCTGACCTGCCTCTTGAGAAATCTGTGTGCAGGTCAGTTAGAACTGGACATGGAACAACAGACTGGTTCCAAATAGGAAAAGGAGCCTGTCAAGGCTATATATTGTCACCCTGCATATTTAATTTATATGCAGAGTACATCATGAGAAACGCTGGGCTGGAAGAAACACAAGCTGGAATCAAGATTGCCACGAGAAATATGAATAACCTGATATGCAGATGACACATCCTTATAGCAGAAAGTGAAGAAGAAATAAAGAGCCTCTGGATGAAAGTGAAAGAGGAGAGTGAAAAAGTTGGCTTAAAGCTCAACATTCAGAAAATGAAGATTATGGCATCCGGTTCCATCACTTCATGGGAAAGATGGGAAAACAGTAGAAAGAGTGTCAGACTTTATTTTTCTGGGCTCCAAAATCACTACAGATGGTACTGCTGCCATGAAATTAGAAGACGCTTACTCCTCTGAAGAAAAGTTTTGACCAACCTAGATAGTGTATTCAAAAGCAGAGACATTACTTTGACGACTAAGGTCGATCTAGTCAAGGCTATAGTTTCTCCTGTGATTATGTATGGACATGAGAGTTGGACTGTGAAGAAAGCTGACCACTGAAGAATTGATGGTTTTGAACTGTGTTGTTGGAGAAGCCTCTTGAGAGTCCCTTGGACGGCAAGGAGATCCAACCAGTCCATTCTGAAGGAGATCAGCCCTGGGATTTCTTTGGAAAGAGTGATGCTAAAGCTGAAACTCCAGTACTTTGGGCACTTCATGCGAAGAGTTGACTCATTGGAAAAGACTTTGTTGCTGGAAGGGATTGAGGGCATGAGGAGAAGAGGACGACAGAGGATGAGATGGTTGGATGGCATCACCAACTCGATGGAAATGAGTCGGAGTAAACTCCAGGAGTTGGTGATGGGCAGGGAAGCCTGGCGTGCTGCGATTCATGAGGTTGCAAAGAGTCGGACATGACTGAGCGACTGAACTGAACTGAACTGTTTCTCTATTCATGTGAATCATATTTTTCCTTCAAAGATCTAATTATGCTTGATTACTTGCTGGATATTGTCAATAAAAGATATATAGATTGTAAGTTATATTGTTAATAATTTTTTTTTACATTTCTTTGGTTTCTCCTTATTTGAGTAGGCTTCTACGTTCTGACTGAACTGGAACACTAGTAAATTCCATTACTGCAAAGTCACTGATAACACAATTCAACTGTCAGTGTTTTTTGACAGAGGAGCATGGTAGGCTACAGTACATAGGATCACAAAGAGTCAGACATGACTAAAGCCACTTAGCACACATTCACATTCTGCTGAGATTTGTGTGTAAGCTAATTCAAAGTAAATGCCCATGAAGACTTGTCAGAGGGTCTTCTTTCTGAGTATGTGCCAACTTTATTGGTATTTGGTCACAAATTCTACCCGCTCCGCTTCAATTTCTGAAACATTTGCTTCTATCTCTAGCTCATCAATGTGCTCCCCCACTTCTGGTTTGCCTTCCTGCTCAAAGCAGAAAGCTAAGGCAATTTTGATATGAATAGTAAGCTCATCTCCCTTGTTTTTCTTCTTTCAAGGACCATATTCCTGTGTTATCTGTTTTACAAGGTGGATAGATAAACTGTGTCTTCATATACTTTATTCAGTTTTACAGTTGTTTCCAAAAGGAATCCAGATCTAGTATTAGTCACTCTATGTTGGCCAGCACTTGAAGACAATACCATGCTTTTTCATATAATATTATATTATTATTTCATTAAACTTTTTTTTCAAGTTTAACTGAGGTATAACTGGCATACTGTTTTGTTAAGTTTAAGATGTACAGCATTTGGTGTTCTTCAGTCGCTAGGTCATATTGGACTCCTTGCAACCCTGTGGATTGCAGCACACCAGTCTCAGATATGCAGATGACACCACCCTTATGGCAGAAAGTGAAGAGGAACTAAAAAGCCTTTTGATGAAAGTGAAAGAGGAGAGTGAAAAAGTTGGCTTAAAGCTCAGCATTCAGAAAATGAAGATCATGGCATCTGGTCCCATCACTTCATGGGAAATAAATGAGGAAATAGTGGAAACAGTGTCAGACTTTATTTTGGGGGGCTTCAAAATCACTACAGATGGTGATTGCAGCCATGAAATTAAAAGACATTTACTCCTTGGAAGCAAAGTTATGACCAACCTAGATAGCATACTAAAAAGCAGAGACGTTACTTTGCCAACAAAGGTCCATCTAGTGAAGGCTATGTTTTTTTCCAGTAGTCATGTATAGATGTGAGAGTTGGACTGTGAAGAAGGCTGAGCACCGAAGTATTGATGCTTTTGAACTGTGATGTTGGAGAAGACTCTTGAGAGTCCCTTGGACTGCAAGGAGATCCAACCAGTCCATTATGAAGGAGATCAGCTCTGGGATTTCTTTGGAAGGAATGATGCTAAAGCTGAAACTCCAGTACTTTGGCCACCTCATGCAAAGAGCTGACTCATTGGAAAAGACTCTGATGCTGGGAGGGATTGGGGACAGGAGGAGAAGGGGACGAGTGTGGATGAGATTGCTAGATGGCATCACAGACTCGATTGACTTGAGTCTTAGTGAACTCTGGGAGTTGGTGATGGACAGGGAGGCCTGGCGTGCTGCAATTCATGGGGTCGCAAAGTCGGACACGACCGAGTTACTGAACTGAACTGAACCGAGACTTCCTTGTCCTTCACCATTTTCCAGAGTATGCTCAAATTCATGTCTGTTGAATGGATGATGCCATCCAATGATCCCATCCCCTGTCACCCGCTTCTCGTCCTGCCCTCAGTCTTTCTCAGCATCGAGTTTTTTTTCCAAAGAGTAAGATCTTCTCATCAGGTGGCCAAATTATTGGAGCTTTAGCTTCAGCATCCATCCTTCCAATGAATCTTCACGGTTGGTTTCCTTTAGGATGTGCTGGTTTGATTTCCTTGCTGTTCTAGGGACTCTCAAAAGTCTTCTCCAGTGCCACAACTAGAAAGCATTCATTTTCTTGTGCTCAGTCTTCTTTATGGTCCAACTCTTACATCCTTATACTTGACCAGTGGAAAACCTACGGTTTTGAATATATGGACCTTTGCCAGAAAATTATGTCTCTGCTTTTAAATTCACTGTCTATGTTCATCACAGCTTTCCTTCCAAAGAGCATCTTTTAATTTCATGCCTGTAGTTACTGTCTGCAGTAATTTTGGAGCTCAAGAAATAAAATCTGCCAGTTACCCTTTTTTTCCCCATCTATTTGCCATGAAGTGAAGGGACTGAGTGTCTTGGTTTTTACTTTTAAACTTATCTATTTATTTTTAAATGAAACAAACATGAACATTTTTAATTATAAAAGGTACAATTCACAAAGAAAATAGACATCATAAATCATTAGACACCTAACAACAAAGAAACAAAGATACGTAAAGTAAAAATCAGAAGAAATATAAGGAAAAAAGAAAAATATATATAATTACAGTGAGGAAAATTAACATCTCTC
>SJYC01097918.1:0-29036 GCA_006408675.1 Madoqua kirkii
TCTCTCTCTCTCTCTCTCTCTCTCTCTCTCTCGTTTTTTTCTCTCTGACTATCCCACAGTTTGAGTTGCAATCTCATGTTAGCTCCCTCAGATTGTCCTCAGAACATTCAGGCCTGGTCCTTAACCTAAGCATGCAACCCGTGCCTCCCTGTTCCGCCCCTGCTTGCTGGTGGCGGATGCAAGCGTGTGCCTTCTCCGGTGGGAGCTGCATTTAGGCACGTAATCTATGGGTTTCATTTATTTATTTATTTATTTATTTTTCTTCCTAGTTATGTTGCCCTCTGAGACTCCAAAACTCCCCACAGACTTGCGGGTGAGAGGGTTTCCTGGTGTTTGGAAACTTCTCCTCTTTCATGACTCCCTCCCTGTGATGGGTCTCCATCCCTAACTCTTTTGTCTCTCTTTTTATCGTTTATATTTTGTCCTACCTCCTTTCGAAGACAATGGGCTGCCCTTTTGGGTGTCCTCTGCCAGCATTCAGAAGTTGTTTTGTGGAGTTTGCTCTCCATTCAAATGACTTTCGATGAATTTGTTGGGGAAAAAGTGGTCTCCCCGTCCTATTCCTCTGCCATCTTAAAGTCAACACAATTTTGCCAATGAGGAATAAATTTGTTTATTCTTGTAGCATAAAAATCTGTGCTTCGGGATTTGATGTACTCTTGGAAAGCATTTTCTGCATCCTGCTGGTTGTGGTAGCATTTTTTCTGCAAAAGTCAAAATGCTTGAAGAAGTGGTAGTCAGTGGGCGAAAAGTCAGATGAATATGGCAGATGAGACAAAACTTTGTGGCCTGATTTCATTCAACTTTTGAAGCACTGATTATGCAGCATGCAGTTGGGCATTGTCATGGAGAAGAATTGGGGTCATTCTGCTGACCAATACCAGCTGAAGGCATTGCATTTTTAGTATATCTCATTGATTTGCTGAACATACCTCTCAGGTGTAATGGTTTCAGCGGGATTCAGAAAGCTGCAGTGGGTCAGACCAGCAGCAGACCACCAAACAGTGACCGTGACAATTTTGGGAGGGCAAGTTTGGCTTTGGAAAGTGCTTTGGAGCTTCTCCATCCAACCACAGAGCTGATTGTTGCTGGTTGTCACATAAAATCCATTTTTTGTCTCATGTCACAGTCCGATTGGTTTGTTGTTATTGTATAGAATAAGAGAAGATGACACTTCAAAATGATGATTTTATTTGATTTGCAGTCAGCTCATGAGGCACCCATTTACTGAGCTTTTTCACCTTTCCAATTTGCTTCAAATGCTGAACGACCATAGAGTGGTTGATGTTGAGTTCTTCGGCAACTTCTTGTGTAGTTGTAAAAGGACCAGCTTCAATGATCCTCTCGTTTGCTCATTGCTAACTTCCAGTGGCTGGCCACTACAATCCTCATCCTCAAGGCTCTCATCTCCTTTGCAAAACTTCTTGAACCAACATTGCATTGTACATTTGTTAGCATTTCCTAAGCCAAATGCATTGTTGATGTTGCGAATTGTCTCCTCTGCTTTATCACCTGTTTTGAACTTGAATTAAAAAAAAATCACTGGAATTTTTTGTCTAACATAATTTCTTAGCAGAAAAACATACAAAAAATGTACATTAAAATGATATATAACAGCCACATTTATTTAAAACTATTCCAGTATCAAAAGGCAAAGTTCAAGAGTGCAAAACTGATCTTTTGTACCAACCTAATAGATTTGTTTCGAGTTCTACTGTTTTAGAGACGTGAGTTGTCTTTTTTCCCTTGTGTATATATGTCTACCCCAATCAAGGACTCATCAGTTCTGCAGATGAGCAAATCCTAAAAGATGATGCTGTTAAAGTGCTGCACTCAATATGCCAGCAAATTTGGAAAACTCAGGAGTGGTCACAGGACTGGAAAAGCCCAGTTTTCATTCCAATCCCAAAGAAGAGAAATGCCAAAGAATGTTCTAACTACCATAAAATTGCACTCATTTCACATGTTAGCAAGGTAATGCTCAAAATCCTTCAAGCTAGGCTTCAACAGAACCTGAACTGAGAACTTCCAGATGTGCAAGCTGGATTTAGAAAAGGCAGAGGAACCAGAGATCAAGTTGCCAACATCCACTGGATCATATAAAAAGCAAGGGAATTCCGGAAGAATATCTACTTCTGCTTTATTGGCTATGCTAAAACCTTTGATTATGTGGATCACAACAAACCATGGAAAATTCTTAAAGACGTGGGAAAACCAGACCACCTCATCTGTCTCCAGAGAAATCTGTATACAGGACAAGCAGCAACACTGAGAACTGGGTATGGAACAATGGACTGGTTCCAAATTGGGAAAGGAGTATGTCAAAGCTATATATTGTCACCCTGCATATTTAACTTACATTCACAGTACATAATGTGAAATTCTAGGCTAGATAAAGCTCAAGCTGGAATCAAGATTGCCGGGAGAAATATCAATAACCTCAGATACATAGATGACACCACCCTAATGGCAGAAAGTAAAGAAGAACTGAAGAGCCTCTTGATGAAAGAGAAGAGTGAAAAAGCTGGCTTAAAACTCAACATTCAGAAAGTGAATATCATGGCATCTGGTCCCATCACTTCATGGCAAATAGATGGGGAAACAATGGAAACAGTGACAGACTTTATTTTCTTGGGCTCTCAAATCACTGTGGACAGTGACTGCAGCTGTGAAATTAAAAGGTGCTTGCTGCTTGGAAGAAAAGCTATGACAAACCTAGACAAAGCAGAGACATCACTTTGCCAACAAATATCCGTCTAGTCAAACCTATGGTTTTTCTAGTAGTCATGTATGAATGTGAGAGTTGGACCATAAAGAAGGCTGCATGCCTAAGAATTGATGCTTTTGAACTATGGTGTTGGAGAAGACTCTTGAGAGTCCCTTGGACTGCAGGGAGATCCAACCAGCCCATCCTAAAGGAGATCAGTCCTCAGTATTCATTGGAAGGACTGATGCTGAAGCTCCAATACTTTGCCCCCTCATGCAAAGAGCTGACTCATTGGAAAAACCCCTGATGCTGGGAAAGATTGAGGGCAGATGGAGAAGAGGAGACAGGATGAGATGGTTGGATGGCATCGCTGACTCAATGGACATGAGTTTGAGCAGACTCCGGGAGATAGTGAAGCAACAGGGAAGCCTGGCGTGCTGCAGTCCAAGGGGTCACAAAGAGTCAGACACGATTTAGTGACTGAACAACGACACAACAAGTTCTGCAGAAGCAGGAACTCAAGGATAAACATCTTATGAAGTAAAAAAGCAAGGTCTCAGTGATTCTTGGCTTTTATGAGGTGAACACAGGAATTTTTTAAAAGATTGGTAAAATACTAAAAGAGAAGATTCTTCTGATTGAAAGTGTAAGGACTTTCATAGTGAAGTGAAGTGAAGTCACTCAGTCGTGTCCGACTCTTTGCAGTAACAGGGAAGCCTGGCGTGCTGCAGTCCAAGGGGTCACAAAGAGTCAGACACGATTTAGTGACTGAACAACGACACAACAAGTTCTGCAGAAGCAGGAACTCAAGGATAAACATCTTATGAAGTAAAAAAGCAAGGTCTCAGTGATTCTTGGCTTTTATGAGGTGAACACAGGAATTTTTTAAAAGATTGGTAAAATACTAAAAGAGAAGATTCTTCTGATTGAAAGTGTAAGGACTTTCATAGTGAAGTGAAGTGAAGTCACTCAGTCGTGTCCGACTCTTTGCAGCCCCATAGACTGTAGCCCACCAGGCTCCTCCCTCCATGGGATTCTCCAGGCAAGAGTACTGGAGTGGATTGCCATTTCCTTCTGCAGGGGATCTTCCCGACCCAGGGATCGAACCCTGGTCTCCTGCATTCCAGGCAGAGGCTTTAACCTCTGAGCCACCAGGGAAGCCCATTTTTCATAGTGGGGCTCATTTTATCCTTACACTTGGACCAGAGTCTATTTGTGCACATGGTCCTGTGTGTGTGTGTTCTGCCCTGGGTGTGCATGTGGGTGCTCCCCCTTTGTGTGCATGTGGGTGCATATATGCAGATATGTGCCCCCCCATGTGTGGGTGCACGCATGTGTGCAGATATGTGCCCCCCAGGTATGTGCATGTGCTTTCTGCCCTGGGTATGTGTGTGCACTCCCCCAGGTGTGTGTGTGTGTGTGCATGTGCATGTGGGCTCCCCCATGTGCATGTGTGTGCTTGCTGCCCTGGGTGTTTGTGTGCATGCATGTGGACACATGCCCCCTCAGGTGTGTGCATGTGCTTTCTGCCCTGGGTGTGTGTGTGTACTCCCCCAGGTGTGTGTGTGTATGCGCACGTGCATGTGGGCCCCCCCATGTGTGTGTGTGTGCTTGCTGCCCTGGGTGTGTGTCTGTGTGTATGCGCACATGTGGACACATGCCCCCCCCCCAGGTGTGTGCATGTGCTTTTTGCCCTGAGAGTGTGTGGTGTGTGTGCATGCATGCTCCCCCAGGTGTGTGTGTGTGTGTGTGTGTGTGTGCTCCGCCAGGTGTGTATATGTGTGCGTGCCCTCCCCTCCGTGTGTGTGCACGTGTGTTCTTGCTGCCTAGGGGGTGTGTGTGTGTGTGTGTGTGTGTGTGTGTGTGTGTATGTGTACGTGCGTGCATGCTCCCCTAGGTGTGTGTATTGACAGGACGGGTGCAGCTCTGAGTCAGGAGCACAGTCCTCCCCTGAGTCAGCCCCAGCATTTTGTCCCCGGGACGTGCAGGGTTTGTGCCTTTTTGTCTGATCATGATGTGGGAGGGAGGTTGGACTGTGTGCAAGTGTGTGTATCTAGGAGGCAGGCCAGGCAGCAGCACCGCCCTTGCTCCAGCACCGCCCTTGCTCCCTGCCCCTCTGATGCCATGACCTGACCTGTGAACCAACAGAAGAGACTGACCCAGGGTCTGCCCCCATCCCCTGGACCGTCTTCCTTGTGTGTCTTCCTCACTCGTCCTGGAGATGAGAGTCAGTCAGGGAATCCTCAGGCGGAGGTGAAGGCTGGACTTCGCCCAGTACTGTGGGTGTTTGGTTCTTGCCTGAGCGACTGAGTTCCATTCAAGGGATGCTGCACATTCTGGTGTGCATATCACTTTCATCAAGGCCTTTTTGGACGTCTGCTCTGTGGCCAGGCTGGTAACCGGGGCTGCGGGAGCCAGACAAGCAAGGTCCCTGGAGCCGAGGGCTGGGCCGCAGGTGGCCATATTGGTAGGGGTGCTGCTTGGCAAAGACAGAAGGGGGTCACTGGGCTGTGGGAGGGACCGCAGGAGGGACCTGCACTGGGGTGGGGTCGTCAGGCCTGGAGTGTGAGCTGGCCTCAAAGACGGAGGAGTACAGTAGCATCTCCCATCTCACAGGGCTCCAGAGGGCAGTGCAGGGTGACCACAGAGCCCGTGTCACTGGGAGCAGTTTCTGTCACCTGCACGAACCGCTACAGAACACGCAGGCGCGTGGCCAGAGGGGTGTGGGTCTCCACGGGGGGAGCACGGCTGTTGGGTCCACCCTGCAGGTGCTGTTCACACAGGTCTCTGGATGGTCCACCTCAGTGTCTGTGTGTGTGTGATCTCCAGGGCTGTTTTCTCTCTTCAGCCAACGTGTGTGTTGTGAAGGTGGAGGGCACCCCTCATCTCTGCAAAACTGATGAAGTTGGAGAGATCTGTGTGGACTCCAGTGCAACGGCGACAGCGTACTATGGGCTGCTTGGAATCACCAAAAACGTCTTTGAGGTCCCTGTGGGTCCCACAGCAGTGGCAGGAGGGTGGGCGAGGCATGCAGGAGTGTGGCCTTCCTCAGGGTGCCTGCAGCCCTCATGGACCCTGGGTGGCCCGGGGGAACAGGCCTCGGGTCTGGAGCTGTTGGGTCCTCAGGAGAATTCAGTGCCTTCACAGGGGTGGGAGGGGAAGCCTGGGCCCTGGAGTCCATGCTGGCAGGAGCCTGATGGAGGTCATGCCAGCCAGTAGGGCCTCTGGCCTCAGGGTGGGGTGGGGTTGGGTAGGGAGCCCGTCCCCTCCAGGGAGATGTGATAGCCCTTCTACCACTGTTGTCCTCTGCATTCTGTGCAGACTGTCCCGGTCACCGCTGGGGGAGCACCTGTCTCCGACCGACCTTTCACCAGGACGGGGCTTCTGGGCTTCATCGGGCCTGTGAGTGTGTCCTGCTGCCAAAACCGGGCCACCAGCCAGGCTCAGAGCTGGGGAGGGGTCTGTTTGATGTCCACAGTGCCCAGGCCCCATGACGGAATCCCATCCTGCCCAGCCATCAGCACTGTCATGCGGGGGTTCCCTGTCCATAGCCTTGAATGCTTTACAGACTTGACCCTTGCTGTGTGCGCACCTCTGACCTTCCCTGCACTGATGCCTGCTCTGGACGCCCCCATCCCCACTCCAGCACACCAGGCTTAGGGCCCCTGCACCCTGGGTTACCCACCTCTGTTTCCTGTCACCGTGGGCAGGGAGCGTGCAGAGCCTGTCTGAGTTACCCGGTCTGCGGGCTGAGCCGCAGGGCCTGCTGTGTGTCCTTGCCCAACCAGCGTCCTTGCCTTCAGGATGACCTGGTCTTCGTCGTGGGCAAGCTGGACGGGCTGATGGTGGTGGGATTTCGCAGACACAACGCGGATGACGTGGTGGCCACTGCGCTGGCCGTGGAGCCCATGAAGTTTGTCTACAGAGGCAGGTGATGCGCGGGTCCCCTTGCCTCACCTTTAGGTTCCTTCTCTGCGTAACCCTCGAGAGGTCCCCACAGTGGAAGGAGAACCCAGTGCTGTGAATACGCAAAACCTAATAATACCAGTACATTGGAGAACTTCGCAAAGAACAGGACGATGTTTGCAGGAGGATGCCTGAGTCAGAGTCCTCACCATCTACAGAGTTCACGATTCCTTAAGGGTGAGACCCAGACCAAGGCCTGGGCATGGAGACTGGGCCAGCAGCACCCAGGAGCTGTGTGCCTGAGGGCAGAACCTCAGGGATGCAGCCTGGAATGGAGGCCTTTCCCTGAGTTACCAGGGGCCTTGCTTTCCTGAGGTCGAGTCAGTTTACCTTTCCTGAATGTGTCAGGCAGGCCTTCATGGCTTCTCATCCAGAGAGCAAATAAGGGGGCCCAGCCGGTCAAGGCCCCAGGCAGCTGGGATGGGGAGGAAGGGCCTTGTCCGGCCTGTCCAGCTCAGAGCTCTTTGTCCTAGGGGAAGGGTTCCATTCCTGGTTGGCCCACTCAGCCACCTATTTCATTTTATTCTTCTCATGGGAGTGCTTCTGTTACTCAAGGATGCCTGTGAACCTGGCCAGAGCCTTCCTGTGAATACGTTGTCATTCAGTCACTCAGTTGTGTCCATCTCTTTGTGACCCCATGGGCTGCAGCACGCTGGGCTTCCCTGTCCTTTGCTATTTCCCAGAGTTTGCTCAAACTCATGTCCATTATACCTTAAAGAAACCATCAGGGAATTCTGCCAGTGAGGGGTCAGCATGGCTGCTGGCCCTCGTCCAGGTTGGAGTGATGGCCATGGGTGACTGACCACCTGGGGGAAGCCAGCTGGGCAGGTGGACTGGTGGGTGTGTGCATCCTAGAGCTGGGGCACGGGGCACACATAGAAATCAGAGGCGCTGTTAGCATAGGTGCCCACGGAGGGGACGCTGGGCAGCCCGCACGTGCTCCTGGTATGTCAGGGAGACTGCCTGGCGTGGCCAGTGATAGCTGATGACACCTGGAGGTGACGCTGGCCCAGTGGCTGACTGGGCTTGGGGTGGATGCGTTTGTGGCTGGAGAGGCGACCTATCTGCCTTCACCATAGAGGAGCTGAGCACTGGGCGGATACCTGCCGGAACTCTTGCAATGTGAGGTCAAGCCACCCAACAGAGCAGTTGTTCAGTAGGTGGAATAAATGTGGGGCAGAGGCGGCTGGGGAGGAAGCCGATAAGCTGGAAAGCCAGGAGAAGAAACTGCTCCAAAAGTGAAGAAATAGAAAGTCTAAAAGAAAAATTGAGAGCAAAGTGAAGTGAGGGGGGCTGGCATCCAGAAGTAATCTTGGCGGGGAGGAGGGGCATGTGTGAACCTGGAGGAGGCAGCCAGGGGGCGGGTCTCCAGCCAGGATATGCCAGACGCCCCAGAAGAGGGCCTGGAGCGGGAGGATGGCATGCAGTGATGTGTAAGGTTTTCAGAGGAGCTTTTAACCTAGATTTTAGTATATTCATCCCAAGAAACCACTTAATTGTGCAGTTGCAGTGGAAATAGTCTTGGGTATATAGGTTTCAGAAGTTTTATAACAAAGACTGTTTTCATGCAAACACTTTCAGGTAAGGTACTAAGAGAAATAATAGGTGAAAGTGAGGAAATGTTAATACTGAGTGAAGCTTGTATAAAAGAGAGTGTGTGTGTGTATGTGTGCATGTGGGCATCTGTGCTCAGCGGCCAGAGGAATGAGTGAGCAGGTAGGTCCATGAGGCCCAGGGCTCATGCGGCAGACATGCCAGCTACTGGTCTTGTGAGGGAAAATAATCTACTCGAGTCTAAAGAAAAAGGCAATACACAGAAAAGGTGAACATGTTGAATTCTTCAGTAAGACACGAATACAAGTCCACAAACGTCAGTCACAGACGTGAGCAGTCATGCACAGTGAGAGATTTCATCAGCTGGACTGAAAAATTATGTAATTAGTAGATCTTCTGGACACACGTTTTTACATGAAGAAATCATCGCATGGCTTAACATTACAATTAAGGAGAAATTTCTTTAATAGTGTGAGCCTCCTTTTTTCTCTACACCCAGGTCCTGTCTGCTTTGTGGATGGAAACTCATTTTTCCACACTGGAGGAGGTTTGGTTCCTTTTATGTTGTGTGGACCACGTCTCCCTCCAGCCCCACTGCAGTTTTCATCTCATGAGGTTGAGTGTCTGCACCCGATCATGCCGGGTGGTCATTGCTTCCCTTCCTTCCCCAGGATCGCAGTGTTCTCTGTGACAGTGCTCCATGATGACCGGATTGTGCTGGTGGCGGAGCAGCGGCCTGACGCCTCCGAGGAGGACAGCTTCCAGTGGATGAGCCGCGTGCTGCAGGTGGGCGTGGGCCCACGGCTCCGCCGTCCCTGGGGTGTGGAGCAGGAACTGGGGCCCGCTGGTGCCATGTTTCCAGCAAATGTGTGGTGCAGCTGGAGGTGTTGCCCAGAGGGGTTCCAGTGTGTCCCATCTCGTGAGACCCACACGCTGCCACTCCCTGCACATCCACATTCATTTTCTTAAAAACTAAACTAGAACAGCAAGTCTTTTGTAGGGCTGGGAGTGCACTTTGCCTTCAGTGAAGAGCACAGACTATATGTGTGATCAGGGAACATTGTTTACTTAGCTCACTGAGTATAACTTACAGATGGAAAGAGCAGATTTGCAGGGATCTAGACTGATGAATTTTAGCAGGTGTACACGCCCCGGTAACCACAGCTAAGAGCACTCGCATCATGAGGGGAACCACCAGCTGCTGTCTGTCGGGGACTGAGCTCTGCCCCACACCAAGGGCATCGTACAACCAAGTTTCAATGTGGGCTCCTGATCCGGTTGATTTCCTCAGTGGGGCATTCATGAGGTTCCTTGTGATATGTGGTCAGTGGCTCATCCCTTTTTATTGCTGAGTTGTGTTTCCTTTGCTTGTTTGTCTATATCTTGGTGACATTGGGTTGTTGGTTTGGGGCTACTATGGATAAGGCTGCTGTGGACAGTGGTGTCTCTCCAAATCTCTCGGTGAGTTCAGTCCTGGCAGCTCTCCAGAGAGCCCCCTGGTGTCCCAACAGCTTCGGGCAGTTGTGTGGCACATGCTCGGCCTCAGCCCCCGGGGTAAGGACACGCCTATGAAGCAGAGTAAGTCCAGCACCAGGGAGACCAGAGAGCCCTGAGTGTCAGAGGACCAGTTTTTCTACTGATGCTGACAACGTTTATTCTTGGTGAAGATGTTTAATGTTTCATTGTGGAATATTACTAATATTCCAGTCATACAAAGAAGAGTGTAATAGCCCCCATGTGTCCACCGTCAGCCTCAATCAACACCGACCAGTCCAGGAACCATCTGTACCCCACCTGCCCTCCCAGTTTCTCCCGCAAGAGGACTTTGAAGCAAATCCCAGACTCAGAGGTTTTACCTATAAATTTTAGTATTTATTTCTTTAAAAAAGGAGTACCAGTATCACATCTTAAAAATCAGCAATAAAATTTTATTGAGATTTGGGCTTCCCTTGTGGCTCAGCTGGTAAAGAATCCGGCTGCAATGTGGGAGACCTGGGTTTGATCCCTGGGTTGGGAAGATCCCCTGGAGAAAGGAAAGGCAACCCACTCCAATATCCTGGCCTGGAGAATTCCATGGACTATATAGTCCATGGAGTCACAAAGAGTCAGACATGATTGAGCGACTTTCACTTTTATTGTAATATAATTGACATGTAACACTGTATTAGTTTCAGGTGTACAGCACAGTGATTTGATATTTGTATATATAGTGAAATAATCACAACAACACATCTAGTTAACATCCATAACACAGCTACAGAAATTTGTTCTTGTGATGAGAACTTTTAACCCACTCCAATATCCTGGCCTGGAGAATTCCATGGACTTATAGTCCATGGAGTCACAAAGAGTCAGACATGATTGAGCGACTTTCACTTTTATTGTAATATAATTGACATGTAACACTGTATTAGTTTCAGGTGTACAGCACAGTGATTTGATATTTGTATATATAGTGAAATAATCACAACAACACATCTAGTTAACATCCATAACACAGCTACAGAAATTTGTTCTTGTGATGAGAACTTTTAAGATGTACTCTTATCAAATACACGACCCAGCATTCACTGTGGTCCCACCCTGTACACAGTATCCTCAGGACTTGTTCAACTTATAACTGGAAGTTTCTCCCTTCACCCATTTCTCCTACCTCCACCCCTCACCTCTGCCAACCACCAGTCTGTTCTGTCCATGAGCTCATTTTTTTTGTTGTTTTTAGCTTCCACATGTAAGCGATCCTATGGCTTTTTCTGTCTGATTTATCTCACTTGGCACCGTGCTATCCAAGTCCCTCTGTATTGTTGCAAATGGTAAGATTTCGTTCTTCTTTATGCCTGAGTAATAATCGTGTGTGTGTGTACCACAGTTTCTTTATCCGTTAATCCATTGATGGACACTTAAGAATACTGGCTGTTGTAAATAATACTGCGTTGAACATAGGGGCGCATATATTTTTTCAAGTTAGTATTTTTGTTTTCTTCCAATAAACACCCAAAAATGGAATCATTGGGTAGTTCCATTTTTAATTTTCTGAAGAACCTCTATACTGATTTCCACAGTGGCTGCATCAATTAACTTTCCCACAAATTGTGCACAAGGGTCCCACAAATTGTGCACAAGGGTTCCCTTTTTTCACACCTTCATCTAGTCTGTTTCTTGTCCTATTGATAATAGCCATTCTGACGGGTGTGAGATGGTGTGTTGTAGTGGTTTTGATTTGCCTTCTCAAGATTAGTGATATTTAGCATATTTTTATGTCCCTCTTGTTGTTAAGTTGCTAGGTCGAATCTGACTCTTTGCGACCCCATGGACTGCAGCATGCCAGGCTCCCCTGTCCTTCACTATCTCCAGGAGTTTGCTCAAATTCATGTCCATTGAGTGGGTGATGCTTTCTAACCATCTCATCCTCTGCCGACCCCTTTTCCTTGTGCTGTCAGTCTTTCCCAACATCAGGGTCTTTTCCAATGAATTGGCTCCCTGCATCATGGGGACAAAGTATTGGAGCTGTAGCATCAGTCCTTCCAGTGAATATTCAGGAATTATTTCCTTTAGGATTGACAGGTTTGATCTCCTTGCAGTTAAGGGGATTCTCAAGAGTCTTCTCCAGCACCACAGTTAGAAAGCATCAGTTCTTCAGCACTCAGCCTTCTTTATGGTCTAGCTCTCACATCTGTACCTGACTACTGGAAAAACCGTAGCTTTGGCTAGAAGGACCTTTGTTGGCAAAGTGATGGCCCTGCTTTTTAATATGCTATCTAGGTTTGTCATAGCTTCTCTTCCAAGGAGCAAGCATCTTTAAGTTTAATGAGAACGGCTGCAGTCACTGTTCTCGGTGATTTGCGAGCCTGAGAAAGTAGAATCTGTCACTGTGTCCATTTTTCCCCCCATCTATTTGACATGAAATGACCGACTGAGCGACTGAACTGAACTGAACTGATGGGACCAGATGCCATGATCTTAGTTTTTTGAATATTGAGTTTTAGCCATCTTTTTCACTCTTCTCTTTCACCCTCATTAAGAGGTTCTTTAGTTTCTCTTCATTTTCTGCCATAAGGGTGGTATCATCTGCACATCTTGAGGTTCTGGATATTTCTCCCAGCAGTCTTGATTCCAGCTTGTGATTCATCCAGCTCAGCATTTTGCATGATGTACTCTGTGTATAAGTTAAATAAGCAGGGTGACAGTATACAGCCTTGACATACTCCCTTCCCAATTTGGAGCCAGTCCATTGTTCCATGTCCAGTTCTATGCTTGCTTCTTGATCTGTATACAGGTTTTTCAGGAGACAGGTAAGGTGGTCTGATTTTCCCATCTCTTTAAGAGTTTTCCACAGTTAGTTGTGATCCACACAGTCAAAAGCTTTAGCATAGTCAGTGAAGTAGAAGTTGATGTTTTCCTGAAATTCCCTTGCTTTCTCCATGATCCAACAAATGTTGGCAGTTTGATCCTGGTTCCTCTGCCTTTTCTAAACCCAGCTTGCACATCTGAAAGTTCTCAGTTCATGTAGCACTGAAGCCTAGCTTGAAGGATTTTGAGCGTAACCTTATGAAATGCAAAATAAGAAATGAGCATTTAGCATGATCATGATTGTACAGTAGTTTGTACATCTTTGGTGTTGCCTTTCTTTTGGGTTGGAATGAAAGCTGACTTTTTGCAGTTTTGTTGCCACAGCTAAGTTTTCCAAATTTGCTGACAATGAGTGTAGTACTTCAACAGCATCATCTTCTAGGATTTGAAATAACTCAGCTGGAATTCCATCAACACAATTAGCTTTCTTTGTAGTAATACTTCCTAAGGCCCACTTGACTTCCCATTCCAGGATGTCTGGCTCTAGGTGAGTGCTTACACCATCGTGGTTATCTGGGTCATTAAGACTTTCTTTGCATAGTTCTATGTATTCTTGTCACTTCTTAATCTTTCTGCTTCTGTTACGTCCTTGCCATTTCTGTCCTTTATTGTGCCCATCCTTGCATGAAATGTTCTCTTGATCACTTCAACTTTCTTGAGATCTCTCATCTTCCCCATTCTATTGTTCTCCTCTATTTCTTTGCATTGTTCATTTTAGAAGGCCTTCTTACCTCTCTTTGCTGTTCTCTGGAACTCTGCATTCAGTTGGTTATATCTTTCCCTTTCTCCCTTGCCTTTTACTTCATTCCTCAGCTATTTGTAAAGCCTCCTCAGATAACCATTTTGCCTTTTTGCATTTATCTTTCTTAGGGATGGTTTTGATCACTGCCTCCTGTACAGTGTCACAAACTGCCATCCATAGTTCTTCAGATACTCAGTCTTTCGTATCTGACCCCTTGAATCTATTTGTCACCTCCAGTGTATAATCATAAGGGATTTGATTTAGGTCATACCTGAATGGTTTAGTGGTTTTCTCTACTTTCTTCAATTTAAGCCTAAATTTTGCAATAAGGAGTTCATGATCTGAACTACAGTCAGCTTCAGGTCTTTTTTTTTTGCTGACTATATAGAGCTTCTCCATCTTCAGCTACTAAGAATATAATCAGTCTGATTTCGGTATTGACTATTTATTGATGTCCATGTGTAGAGTCATCTCTTGTGTTATTGGAAAAGGTGTTTGCTATGATCAGTGTGTTCTCTTGACAAAACTCTGTTAGCCTTTGCTGTGCTTCATCTTGTACTCCAATGCTAAACTTGCCTGTTACTCCAGGTATCTCGTGACTTCCTACTTTTGCATTCCAATCCCCCGTGATGAAAAGGACATCTTTTTTGATGTTAGTGTTAGAAGGTCTTGGTGTTAGTGTTAGAAGCATAGTGTTCTGTGCTGAACATAGACTTGTTCAGCTTCAGCTTCTTTGGCATTAGTGGTTGGGTCATAGACTAGGATTACTATAATGTTGAATGGTTTGCCTTGGAAATGAGTTGAAATCATTCTATCATTTCTGAGGTTGCACCTAAGAATTGCATTTCAGACTCTTTGGTTGACCATGAGGGCTACTCCATTTCTTCTAAGGGATTCTTGCTCAGTAGTAGATAAAATGGTCATCTGAATTAAATTCATCCTTTCTCATCCATTTTAGTTTATCACTGATGGCTAAAATGTCAATGTTCACTCTTGCCATCTGCTGCTAACTGTGTCTGATTTACCTTGATTCATGGACCTAACATCCCAGGTTCCTATGCAGTATTGTTCTTTACAGCATCAGACTTTCCTTTCACCAGCAGACATGTCCGTAACTAAGCGGCATTCACACTCTGGCCCAGCCTCTTTATTCCTTCTAGAGCTATCTCTCCACTCTTCTGCAGTAGCATAGTGGATACCTTCTGACCTGGGGACTCATCTTCCAGTGTCATATCTTTTTGGCTTTTCCCTCACGTAAGATTATTGGCGTGGTTTCCATTCTCTCCTCTAGTGGACCACATTTTCTCAGAACTCTTCACCCTGGCCCATCTGTCTTGGGTGATCCTGCATGGCACAGCTCATAGCTTCATTGAGTTACACAGGCTCCTTCGCCACAACAAGGCCGGGATCCATGAGGAGATACGTAGCTCTCGGCCATCTGTGTGTCTTTTTCTGTTTTTAAGATTTATTTATTTGTCTTTCATGTTTTGGCTGTGCAGAGTCTGCTGTGCGCATAGGCTTTCTCTGATTTCACTGAGCAGGGGCTGCTTTATTGTTGCGGAACAGTCTCTAGTGCACAGGCTTCAGCAGTTGGAGCTTGCAGGCTCTAGAGAGCGGGCTCAGTAGTTGTGATGCATGGCCATACTTGCCTCGTGACGTGTGAGAGCTTCTTGGACCAGGGATCGAACCCACATCTCTTGCCTTGGTCGGCAGAACCTTACCCACTGGAGCACCAGGGAGTCCCTTATGTCCTCTGTGGAAAAATGTCTGTGCAGATCCTCTGCCCATTTTTTAATTGTTATTATTATTTTTTTATTATTATTATTATTTTCCACTGTTGAGTTGTATGAGTTTCTTCTATATTTTGGATTTTAATCCTTATCAAATGTATTTTTGCAGATCTCATCTCCCATTTGATAAGTTCCTCTTGTTTTCTTGGTGGTTTCCTTTCCCATACAGAAGCCTTTTAGTTTGACATGAATCCACCTGTTTATGTTTGCTCTTGTTGCCTTTGCTTTTGGTGTCAAATCCAAAAAACCATCACCAAGAGTAACATCAAGTTTACTGTAGCCTATGTTTTATTCTAGTATTATCATTTCAGGTCTTATATTCAAGTCCGTAGTCTGCTTTGAGTTAGTTTTGTGTGGGGCATCCAGTTTTTCCAGTGCCATTTATTGAAGGTACTGTCTCTTCCCGCTGTCTGTCCTCGTCTCCTTTGTGGTAAAGCAGTAACTGTGTGAGTGTGAGACTACTGCTGGGCTCCCTTCTGCTCCGTTGATCCATGTTTTTTGTGCCAATCCACACTGCTTTGATTACTGCAGCTTTATGACATTTGAAGTCAGGGAGCATGATACCTCTAGCTTTATACTTCTCTCTTAAGACTGCTTTGGCAACCCAGGGTCTTGTGTTTCTCTGCAAGTGTTCAGTTCAGTTCAGTTCAGTCACCCAGTTGTGTCCGACTCTGCGACCCCATGAAACACACCACGCCAAGCCTCCCTGTCCATCACCAACTCCTGGAGTTCACTCAGACTCGCATCCATCGAGTCCGTGATGCCATCCAGCCATCTCATCCTCGGTCTTCCCCTTCTCTACCTGCCCCCAATCTCTCCCAGCATCAGAGTCTTTTCCAATGAGTCAACTCTTCGCAGGAGGTGGCCAAAGTACTAGAGTTTCAGCTTTAGCATCATTCCTTCCAAAGAAATCCCAGGGTTGATCTCCTTCAGAATGGACTGGTTGGATCTCCTTGCAGTCCAAGGAACTCTCATGAGTCTTCTCCAACACCACAGTTCAAAAGCATCAATTCTTTGGCACTCAGCCTTCTTCACAGTCCAACTCTCACATCCATACATGACTACTGGAAAAACCATAGCCTTGACTAGACGGACCTTAGTTGGCAAAGTAATGTCTCTGCTTTTGAATATGCTATCTAGGTTGGTCATAACTTTTCTTCCAAGGAGTAAGCGTCTTTTAATTTCATGGCTGCAGTCACCATCTGCAGTGATTTTGGAGCCCCCCAAAATAAAGTCTGACACTGTTTCCACTGTTTCCCCATCTATTTCCCATGGAGTGATGGGACCAGATGCTGTGATCTTTTGTTTTCTGAATGTTGAGCTTTAAGCCAACTTTTTCACTCTCTTCTTTTACTTTCATCAAGAGGTTTTTTAGTTCCTCTTCACAAGTGAAAGGAATATTTATTCTAGTTTTTTGAAGAATGTCATGGGTATTTTTATAGTGATTGCATTAAATTTGCAGATGACTTTGGGGTAGTATGGACTTCTTAACAATACTAATTCTTCCAATTCATAAACTCAGAATGTCTTTAGTTGTGGTTTTTTCAGTTTCTTTCATCAGTCCCTCACAGTTCTAAGTATACATGTGTCCCTCATCTCCTTGGTTAAATTTATTCCTGAGCATTTTAGTTCTTTCTGCCATAATTAAATACCTAGTCACTATTCAAATTACCTAATGTTCAATATGTTTGTTAATTAAATACCTAGTCACTATTCAAATTACCTAATGTTCAATATGTTTGTTAAACTTAGGATCAAAATAAGGTAAAAACTGCACTTGGTTGGCCCAGGTTTTTAAGTCTTCTTTAATCTGCAGACTCTTCCTTGTTTTATTTTTTTGACAATTTGTTCCTTGACAGGTTAGCCCAGTTCATCTCCCAGTCTGGGCTCTGACGGTTGTGCCTCGTGGTCCCGTCTCTACTCCTCTGTCCACTGTGTCACTGGGTAGATCTTGAGGCCTGGTCAGACTCAGGCTCGATTTGCTGGCCAGGGGCCTCATGGGAGGTAGATAGTCTGTCCACTGGCTTGGTAGGGCTTCAAGGGAGGGGAGGCATTTCAATTCAGTCATTTCTTGCTCACTGGTAATACAGCTGCCTTGAAAGTGTCTTCTACAAAGAGTGCTGTGTCCTCTGAAGTCACTAGGGGACCTGGAGAGAAGGTTGTGCCGGAAAGTGAGATCCACGGTTGATTTCTGGATCCTGCACTGGCGTCATGGAATAGCTCTGGTTTTTGTCTCCCTGTGAACTAGTGGTTGCAGTAACTATATTTATATGTCAGTGGGAGCCTCTCTGGATTGGCTCCTGAGTCCCCTTCAACACACCTCTGGGTTCGAGGGGTCACATGGAGAGTAGGAAGCTGGATGCCAGAGGGTGGCAGGAGGTCATCTAATGTCCCAGACCTGGCACGACTGGGACCCATGGGGCCCTGCTGCCTCCAAGAAGTGGACTTGGGACCACAGTCTGGGCAGTGGACAGAATAGGAAACAGACAGAGCAGATCCTCTGGCTGTAAGATCACACACACCGTGAGTTTATGCTGCTGGTTCCAGCTCAGGTTTAAAGCCTCGGAGTTTTCCTTGACTCCGACCTTTCTCCATAATGAAAGGTTGCAATGATGATGACTCCAGCAGAAGTAATCATGTCCTGATGCCACGCCACACATGCTCCAGTCACCATGTAACCTCTCAAGTGTGGGGTTTCGAGCACAGCTTGGGATGTGTTTTCAATTCTTTTTTGCCAATAGAGTGTATCCCTCTAGGATGGAATCAGTCAGATTGCTGTATTTAAGGTCACTTTAAGTAGATTCTGTCTGAGGCGTGGGCTAACCTGATGCACTTCGATCGAGTTCATTTGTTCTATTTTACTGTCAGCTACTAGGGATTGGTTTTTAAGTGTTTTGGACATGAAATATTTACGTGGTTCCAACTCTGAAAGCAGAGTGTATTCAGAGGAGCCTGGCCTCTGTCCTCTGTCCACACTTCTCCTACAGGAAGTCAGTGTCTGCTTTGGTGGCTCTTTCTAATGTGAGCAGCTACAGATTTGCGCTGGAGTGTGCACGTGCACATGTGTGTGTAAATTGTAGGAAATGCATACATGTTTCTCCTAACGTCCCAGAGGTCACAGTCTGCTTGACCTTTTGGCTTGTGTGTTCCGGCCCTCCTGCGGCTCCCAGCCTGGAGCTGGTCGCTCGTGCTCACGCAGGCCCCTGTTCATGCTCCCTCCAGGCCATCGACAGCATCCACCAGGTGGGCGTGTACTGCCTGGCCCTGGTTCCTGCCAACACCCTGCCCAAGGCTCCTCTCGGTGGGATTCACGTTTCTGAGGCCAAGCAGCGCTTCTTGGAGGGGATGCTGCACCCGTGCAACGTGCTGATGTGCCCTCATGCGTGTGTTACCAACCTCCCTAAGCCGCGGCAGAAGCAGCCAGGTGAGTGCGTGCCACAGCACGCCCGCTACGTCTGCACAGCGGCAGCTGTGCCTGCGTTTAAGGGCACAGGCCTGTTGAACCCTCTGTCTCTGGGGTGGGAGCTGAGAGCCAGAGTGGGCAGCACAGCAGGCCAGTCCCCGCCTCCTGCCCCTGGGAAGGAGTGTGGGGGGCCCACCTGGCACTGGATGCAGCCTGGCATCCGGGGTGTGGAAGCTGCACGGTGGCCCCAGGGGCACGAATGATGCCCCAGAGCAGACTGGGAGCTTGGAATCTGAAGAGCGTGGGGCGGCCACCACAGCCAGCCATGGGGCCGAGGGCGCTGTGCCTGCTGCTGCTCAGCACTGTGACCTGCCACAGCAGCCAGGCGGTACCTGGAAGCCCAGCAAATGGCCAGCTTCCCTTCCCTGGTGGAACTGGGATGTGTGTTCCATTCCTTTGCTGATGTAAGTCTTAAGTAAATGATAATAACTTTTGTTGATTATTAAATATATAAAATACCATTAGTGAAGCACATTTAATCAGTAAAACAATGAAATGTACTACAAGTTTAGCTGTGGCTAAGGTCGGGATATTTGCCTCGTGCTGAGTGTGTTTATCGGATTCACTTCTGAGAGCGAGGTTCTCTCTTGTTACTCAGCACAGCCCTCCTCCCTGGTTCCTGACCCTGTATTGTAGTAAAGAGTGAGTTGCCTGCCCATTCAGAAGGTTACCTGTCAGAGTCATCACTCCTCACTCAGGTCCCCTCGTGTTCTAGAGGTTGGGCCTGCCTCCATGATCGTTGGAAACCTGGTTGCCGGGAAGAGAATTGCTCAGGCCTCAGGGAGGGAGCTGTCACATCTGGAGGACAGCG
Source organism: Madoqua kirkii (assembly GCA_006408675.1). NCBI lineage: Eukaryota > Metazoa > Chordata > Mammalia > Artiodactyla > Bovidae > Madoqua > Madoqua kirkii. The sequence continues at coordinate 19,384 of SJYC01097918.1, forward strand.
AGCAGGCAAGGAAGGTAAGAGGGTGGAGTGGGGGGCAAAGAGGAGCCCGGGAAGCTGCCAGGCCTGACCCTCCCCACCCAGGGGTGGGGTGGGCGTGAAGAGGTGCCCAGGAAGCCACCAGGCCTGACCCCTCCCTGCCCTTCCTGCAGTTCCTGTTCCTGCCTGACGTGCTGCAGTGGCGGGCCCACACCACCCCTGAACACCCGCTGTTCCTGCTGCTCAACGCCAAGGTGAGGTGGGCACTGCTGCGGTGGCCGTGCTGCCCATGGTGCGAGGGCCCATGTCACACTCCAGCCATGTGCCCAGGTCTCACCGGAGGACAGTGCTCCGTGACCTCCAGTCTCACGTTTGTTAGTCGCTCAGTCATGTCCGACTCTCTGTGACCCCATGGACTGTAGCCAGCTAGGCTCCTCTGTCCATAGCATTGTCCCAGCAAGAATACTAGAGTGGGTGCCATTTCCCTCTCCAGGGGATCTTCCCGACTCAGAGATTGAACCTAGGTCTCCTTCGTTGCAGGCAGACTCTTTTCCGTCTGAGCCACCAGGGATGTCCGGGTGGTGTCATTCTCTCCATGAAACCCTCAGCTTCCACACAAGCCACAGTCACATTTCTGTGGATTTGTATTGAACAGGGAAATTCTCATTACCTTGTATTTCGATTATGAAGAATATGCTTGTAAATGGGGCTTCCCCAGTGTCTCAGATGGTAAAGAATCTGCCTGCAATGCAGGAGACCCGGTTTCTATCCCTGGGTCGGGAAGATCTCCTGTAGAAGGGAATGGCTACCCACTTCAGTATTCTTGCCTGGAGAATACCACAGACAGAGGAGCCTGGTGGACTTCAGCCCATGGGGTTGCAAAGAGTAGGACACGCCTGAGTGACTGACAGTTTCACTTTTCACTTTCATGCATGTAAATTCTCCTAAGTAAACTAAAAACAAATGTTTATTTTGTAAAAAGTACTTTAGACCTTCTTTCTTTGTAGCTGTAACACAACAAATACAGCTTACAGCCCTTAATCCTAGTAACTTTCAGTGGGTGTAACATGGTACCAGTAGCTTCTCAGGTATAAAGGAGAAACTGTTAGTTATGGGCCAGTAGACAAACTATGAAAACAGAGAGAGTAACCGTGGCCACTCTGCATGACTCACTGTTAGATGCGTCCCGGCCTGGGAGGACGCATGTGCCCTGACGTCCTAGCAGCACCAGCCTGGTTCTCAGTGGCTTGCTCTTGGCCACTGTTTCTTCATTCAATAAATATTGATCGATACCTGCTACACATACAATGTTAAATAAGATTTTTTAAAAAGGCCCCCGTTCCCCAGTTGCTGAAGCAAGTCTTCCTGGTAGAAAACCAGTGCTCCGGAGAGGTGCTGTCTTCCTGCTCACGTGTATCCGCAGACCTGGACAGTGTACTGGAGACGTTTGTTTATGACTGATTGAATTCTGAAGCCAATAAATAGCATTGACCAAGACAAGTCAGCTTGCGGGAGAACCTTAAGATAGGTGCAGCCGGAGCTCGAAGGCAGGCAAGGTGGGCGCTGGGTTTACCCTCGATGTGTGCTGAGGGCCTGGACGTGAGCTCGAGGGTATGATGGGGTCCATCACACCCACATGGGTGAATTCTAGGTGATTCCTATGGGTTGTGAGAGGGTTGGGATGGGAGCGGAGGGCCAGGGCCGTGACCCAGGCACAAGTTAGCCTTTCAGAGAGGACAGGGGTGGTGGATGAGTGTGAGGTGTGGTTGGAGGCAGGCTTGTGGGACGTGAGGGCGGCCTACGTGCAGGCCGGGTGTCTGTGCAGATGGGGTGTTTCCCAAGGAGGTGGGACCACCGGTGGGAGTGTGCGGAGACGCCACCAGACCTAGGGTCAGCCAGCAGTGCTCACGGTTATTTTTATAGCTAAGAGCTTGGGAGGGCCCTTCAGATCCTTTCCAAAACCTTGCAGATTGTTGCGTTTCTTCTGGTTTGTGAGCCTCCTCAGGTTTGAATTGTCCTTCGGACCTGAGCATATGCTGGCCTTTGACCTGGGAGGAAGCCTGTGCCTCTACAGGTGGTGTCCCTGGCATGAGGTAGCCCTTGGCCTTGGGGACTGGCAGAGCTCTGGGCCTTCAGGCTCCAGCATGTGCCCAGCTCTGAACCTCAGCTTGGGTGTGAGGAGTGCGTCTGATCCACCGTGCGAAGCCCCCAGGCCTGCGTGGTGGGGCCCCAGCTAAGGAGTGGTGAGAGTTTAGATGCTGCAACAGGCCATCCTGGAGGGTGGTGATGGTTAGTTAGGCTCAGTGGCACTGTGATTCTCCTAAGGGCCAAAAGCGTGAGCTCAGACAGGTCGGCCAGGGTAGGGAGGGCTAGATTGGAGCTGGTCCCAGCCCAGCTGTCCTCTGCAGAGACCGGGTGTGGGGCAGCCCTACCAGCCTCTCACCCTCCCAGGCTCCCTAAAAGACCAGCCTGTGTGACCCAGGGCTTGGAGCTGGGGGGTGGGGCGACTGAGCTGGTGTAGGGTTCTGTTCAGGGATGTTTGTTTACTGCTTACTATTTACTTATGTGTATTGATGTGCAGGAAGAGGGTTGCTTCTAGGGAGGAAGAGGATAGAATTGGAGGTGTATGTGGAGTGGTGATGATTTATTTTATAAAAGAGACATTGAAACAATGTGACAGAATACTAAGTAATAAAAAACTGGATGGCTGCTCGTCACATTATTCTTTATAATATTTTTATATATAAAATATTTTATCATAACGGCTGAAAGGGCTTTTTTACTCACCAAATCGACCTGTGGTGGTTGAGCAGTCTCTGAGGAGCAAGGAGACAGCAGGCGGGGCTGGGGTGGCACCCGTCCTGGCTCCTGGCCACAGGGTCTCAGACGGAGGCTGTGCGTGGTGTCCAGAGTTCCCCACCCCCACGCCCCGGCTCAGCGTGCCCACGATTGCTTTCCTAGGGCACAGTCACCAGCACTGCAACCTGCGTCCAGCTCCACAAAAAGGCCGAGCGAGTGGCCGCTGCTCTGATGGAGAAGGCGAGGCTGAGTGCTGGGGCCCATGTGGCCCTGGTCTACCCTCCAGGTAAGACCCGTGGGCCCCGCCCCGCTGCGCCCCCACCCTCACTCGCCCTCTGTCCACGTCTGTACCCTGTGAGCACCCGTGGCGAGCTGTGAGTCCACCTCTGCCCGTCTCAGTGCAGCCTGCCTTCCTCTTGCTCTTCTCACCAAGCTGTTCTTTCCCTCCCCATCCCCCACCCTGTTTTATTACCAAAATCAAAGCGGCCAGGTCAGGTGATGAGTCCGCCTTTCCTGACCCAACCACCTGCTCCGCTCTCCTGAAGCAGCCTCTGTCCTGACCTCCGTGTCCTCATCCCTCCCATTTCTTTATAGTTTGGCCACCCCAGGGAGCAGCTCCTGAAACCTGCAGGCTGCCCTCTTTCCATCTCTCCCTGGGTCCTGAGCGTCCCTGCTGCCTGGAGTGGCTTGCATATGTTGGGTGGCTGCTCCTGGGCTTCCCTGAGGAACCCCACATCAGACTACTCCCCTCGCAAGACCCTGAATGTCCTCGGGTGCTTCCTCCTTTTGTAGAATTAGCACATTAGCTCCTATTGATGACCTTGTCCCACCTTCGTTAACTCCTTAGGGGTCACTAAATGGTGGTATTTTAACTCTGACCAGCCATAAAACTAAACAGACACTTGCCCTGATTAGGATCTGGTCACCCAGTGGTAGAATTTGCTGTGAAAGGCGGGATGCTGCGTCTTTGCTGCTGTCAGTGAACTGAGCTCTGTGCCCTGTCACACTCCCGTGGGAGCTGCTCCTGGGCCCTCGGGTGTGACCCCGTCCTGACCTTGCCTCCTGGATCTGCTGGAACCAGGTGCCAGTCCTCCATGGAGCCCGGTGTTGGCAGCACCAGTCTGGGCACTGGGAGCTCATCCTTCCTGGGCTGGCCACTGTCCCATTAACCCCTTCTGTGATCCGAGTTCCAGTTTGAAAGTGAGAGTCATAGCTTCTCTTAGAGGCAGTGCCTCCTGAGTTCACGCTGTCCCACTCGTTCAGACTCAGGCTTATAGGTTTTCACTGAACCTCGTCTCCATGATGTCTCTGTCTCCTTTTGTACCGAGGGTCAGGCTGGGAGTCTGTAGAACTCACATGTACCCGGACCAGTCATGGGCTTCATCTTGTGCCTCATGCAGGACCCCCAAATAATGGCCATCATACGTGACTGCCCCCCCACCCCATGCGAGTTTTCACACAGGCTTCCTCCACCCACTTTCCCTGTAGCTGTGCTGTCTCACGGGGTGGTGGTTTCGGGGGCCGGAGCGGAAACTGCATAGCTGGCCTCTCCTCCCCCGCAGTCCACCAGGCCTGTGTTTAGAGCCCTCCAGCCAATGCACACATCCGTCTTTCTGTTCCAGTGCTACTGTTGCATTATCTCAGGAAGGTTCATGGGGACAGTGTCCCCTGAGCTCTGGCTTGTTGGTGACAGTCTATACACTTTGTGGCAATAGTTGTCCCTGCTGGGGCCTCAAACATGTCAATTTTCTCCCGGCCTCAAGCTCGGTTTGGACTATGATCTAGTTTTCTTCCTCTGTGACTCACTTGCACTTTTGCTGTCAGTGGTAGAAGGACATTTTCCCTTCTTAAAGTCCTCTGTGTGGTTGTGACATTGTTATAGGTCAGCGTTCCCACATGGAAGGCAGCTGTGGTCACCACTCTCCCTCCAGGCAGGGCCACACAATACATAAGGTGCCTGTGAATACCAAGCCGCAAGCCTGCCTTCTAATCTCAGGGGAGTTTTCTAGAATCACAGTGTCTTCTCTCTGCCTTTGCTTGGATTTTCTTGGCGTTCCTTCTCCTTGCTGCTCCCATCGCCCCCTGTGTTAGCTCTTCTCTGTCATTTTCCACGATCTCTGTGTCCCTTGTCTTGTTTGCCCTTGGGCTCCTTCTAGTTCCATCTCCGTTTCTGAATTGTTTTTTAAAATAACTTCTAGTTCTTTCCTCATTTGTTTAATTCTCATTTCGGCCATTCTCTTATATCTTGTATCATTTTTTTAAATGTATTGCATCTTAGCACATGTTGAAAGGGCTGCAGTTCTTATCTGCTGTCTTTCTCTGGACAGATGATGATCGACCTCTGGTTCTTTTTCTTGTACTTTGTGTGGGACTTGGCCACTGTCAGGGAGCCTCCCTTCTCCCATCACCTTTTCTGCCCTGCCGTGGGTCATCCCAAGCTGGGCTGGCTTGCTGGTCCCAAGTCCTCAGCTGCTTTCTGATCAGACCCCCAGGGGTGGGGATGAGACAACCTCCTCTGGGACCTCCCTGACCAGGATGGCCGTGCCCTTGGGGCTCCACGTCCTCCCGCTCTCCCTCCAGCCCCGCCTGCCCCATGCAGCCCGGCAGCCCGTACTTGCAACTCTGCCCTGCCTGCTGGCCGCTGCCCTGGCTCTCCTGCTGCTCCGCCCTGCCCTCTCCCGCCTCGTCTAGGGGCTTCAGTCCTGGCAGTTCCTCTCCTGTGTCTGGCGCCCAGGTGAGGGGCCCTTGGGAGACCCTGCACTTTGAGTGGCAGCCTGTCCCTCCCTGGCCAGGAATCCCAGGTTTCTGCAAGTGCTTCCGCGGGGCTACAGGTGATGATCACCGGCACCCTCCCCTCCCTTCCTCTCCCCACTTTGTGTTTGTTGTTGTTTCACATAGAAGCTTGTTGGTTCTAGCTCAGGAGTTTTACTAGGAAATGCCCAGGTCTGGGTCCTCTCTCACTTTCTTACCCACTTAATCCTCCTCTCAGGAAAATGTTCTTTCTCATTACTGCCTTTTCTTCATCTGTTTCCTGCTTCTGGAATGCCTGAAGTCCTGTTGTGGGGGCTGTTCTCTGAGACCCAGGTCTCCTGCATGACGGCTTCTTTCGTGTGTCCACGGTGCCACTCCTGGGAACCCAGCCCTGCAGCGCCGTCTCCCTTCAGCGTGTCTGGTGGACTGTGGCTTGTGCTGGGCACTTTCTCTGTGCTGGTACAGTCCCGGGGCTGCTGTGGAGTGCTCCCTGCACAGAGCCTGGTGGGTTTCCCGACACAGGTGCTAGGTGACATGGATGCTTCAGGCCTCCCACTGGCATCACAGTCACTCCTGCTCGTTCCAGTTCCGGGAATGTGAGGGCATTTTTGTCCAGAACTGATCACAGTTCCCATTTTTTTCTTATCCTTGGACTCAGTGCAGGGCACGCACCACTGACTGAGAGGAGCCCTGGGGACGCGCTGGCAGGCTGGGGGAGGGCGTGGGTGGACATGCTGAAGTGATAGGAGAAAGACGGATGGGGGCCTGATGCTGCTCTCTGCTTTGGGGCTTTTTTGACACTGTGCATAAAGAGTGATAGTGCATGGTGAAGGTCTGAATGTACATTTTAAAACTTCATAGCAGGAGGAGAGTATAATTGACAGCTGGAGGGCAGACCACACCCTGCTCGAGGCGGGAGGGGGCAGGTGTTTGCAGGGGCACATAGGACCTGGTGTGCATCTCCTGTGAGAGGTGTGTGACCCTGCAGGAGCTGCAGGGAGTAGGGTGCAGGCAGGGGATAGCGTGAGTTGTGTGAGCTCAAGGGTTCGAGCTGCTGCGGTGCTTGCTGTGTGGCGTGTTGGGCACAGTGGCCATGCTGGTATGAGGATGCTTGCCTGTGTCAGCCTGCCTGTCAGCTCATCTGTCCCCTGAGCTGCCCACAGGCACAGTGAGGATGGCTGGTCCCTGGTGGAGGAGCTTGGGCCGTGACAGTGACCACACTGAGCGCTCCTGGCCCTGATGGAGCATCGGGGACTTGTAGTGTGGTGAATCCCACTAGCTGGGTCAAACATTGCATATTTATTTTGACTCTGCAATCAGAACAGCCTGAGCCTGATGTCTTGTAGCCAAGTGATGCCAGGCAGGGCCTTGTCTCAGTTGAGGGCAGTGTCTTCAGGGCCTCTAGGGTGTGGGTGCAGGTGGTCTTAAGTCTGAATGAGGTCAAAATGGGAAAGCTGGATTTTAAGTGTGATTCGGTTCCCCCTGGTTTTAATTATGGAGAATTTTCAATACATAGATGAGTTGAAGGAGCCGTGAGTAGTCCCACATTGCGTTGAGAGATTGAGAGCAGGGTAGGGACATCCTGGCCCCTTGCCAAGATGTGGGTCTCACCAGGGACAGACTGGCCCCTACGTTAGGGTGGAGATGCAAGGAGAAAGTGTGGCATTTCTGGGTGGGCAGCTCACCTTCAGAGTGTCCTGCCAGCCTCGCCCACCCACCTACAGACTGCCCCAGAGGGCAGAACATGCTGCTCCATGAGGTCTGGGCTCCCCGTCCACCATAGGCTCCTCTGGGCCGTGGCTGCACCCCACCCACCTTCTTGTCTCCCTGGGTCTGGGCCAGGGGCGACCTCTCCCTCCCTACAGCACTGTTTGGGGTGCACACTGTGGTGCGAGAGGGTGGTTTAGTTCACACACGGTAGGTGGACCCACAGCCTGGACATTTGGGGCTGCCTTTGATCGTGTCTCTCCAGGGGTGGACCTCATTGCTGCCTTCTACGGCTGCCTGTACTGCGGCTGCGTGCCCGTCACTGTGCGGCCCCCACACCCCCAGAACCTTGCCACCACACTTCCTACCGTCAGATGATTGTGGAGGTAGGTGGGTGCCGTGGCCTGAACGTGGTGGGCCTGAGCGTGGTTTGCTCCCGGGCACTGTCTCAGATGTGCCCTCAACCCCGTGCCCTGCAGGTCAGCAAGTCTGCGTGCGTGCTCACCACACAGGCCATCATGCGGCTACTCAGGTCCAAAGAAGCAGCAGCCACCGTGGACGCCAGGACCTGGCCGACCATTCTGGACACAGGTGTGTGTGTGTGTGCTGCACCTAGGATCAGCCCTCACCTTCTTGTGTTGTAGGGATTGCGTTGTCGCCACCCAAATACTGAAGTTGGGTGAAGGAGCTTGAGTAGGTGGTGAGAAGAGCCTGGCCAGTGGGGCACCGGCAGCCCATCCGGCACCTCGAGCCTAAAGTGGGTGCCCAGAGCAGAGGGTGGCCAGTGGAGAGCAGAGGTCCTTCCGAGGCCACACGCCTGTAGATAGACTCCTCCTGCTGCACTCAGCACCCACAGCATAGACCCCTCTCGGGTCCCCAGGAGAGTCACACAGGCCCTCTGCCTGGGCCTGTTGGGTCAGCCTGAGGGATGAGAGGGTCCCAGCCCCTCCCCATCAGGACACCCCATACTAGCCGCTCTTTGCAGGCTCAGTGGGGGAATTCAGGGTGCAAGGCCACACATGTGCCTGCTGGCAAACAGACACGGTCCCTCCTTCCCCATTGCTTCCTGTCGCACCTTACCCACCAGGGCACCACCCATGAGAGGAGGTTTAGAACTGTGTGTCCATGACCACCTGCTTGATACCACTGCAGGCATTGGGAGCTGGCCCAGGCAGCTGGTGGCAGGGGGGCCGGGGTGGGCTCGGGGCAAATGGGCTCGAAGGCATCCTGTTGCCTCACTCGCTCCCTGCCCCGCCTCACCTGTGCCCATCTGTGTGCAGTCAGCACTGTGCCCTGTGGTCCTGAGGGGTGTGATGAAGTTGGGTGAAGGAGCTTGACCCAACTTCTCAGTGCTTGCTATGTGGAGAAACGGCAACGAGCCTGGCTCATCACAGCTCCGGGTCCCAGCCTAGTCTCTGCTCCTCCAAGCTTCCTGGAGGACTCTCGCGGCCTGCCTTCTCCAGTCCATGCCCACCACGCCATCAGCCACCACACACTCAGTGCAGTTAGCGAGGTCCTCTCCACGCGCCTTCCCCATGTGCACATGCAGCCTGACCTCTGCTCTGAGCTCCCTGCTCCCCAGGTGCAGTCCTGTCTCCCCTTTCCCTGCGAGCACTGAAGTGGCACCCCCACCACCTGTGTCTCCTGGTCCACAGATGACATACCCAAGAAGAAGGTGGCCAGCATCTTCAGGCCCCCGTCCCCAGATGTGCTTGCGTACTTGGACTTCAGCGTGTCAACGACAGGGATTCTGGCGGGTGTGAAGGTGGGTCCTCTGGCTGGAGCCCTCGTCCACCTCGTCCCTGACATGGAGAGTGCTGATGTGGGTCTGTGCAGGCCCTGCTTCCTCCCAGAGCTGGAAGCAGCTCTTTAAAGCTTGTGTTAAATATCAATAAACCCCCAAATTAGGTTAGCTGAAGAGTAATACACGTCTTGATATTTTATGATGATATCTAAATTTTCTGATTCATGACTCTGGCCTTGACAACCAGGTGGCTTGGATGAGTCTGTCAGCAAAAGCTCTGTTAAAATTCCTTATCGCCCTGAAGTCTCGCCTAGAAGGTTTTTAGTGTGCATTCCTGGGGGTTTTTTGGTGTATGTGGGCTTTTACTCCTTCAGATGTCGCATGCAGCCACCAGTGCCCTGTGCCGCTCCATCAAGCTGCAGTGTGAGCTGTACCCCTCCAGGCAGATCGCCATCTGCCTCGACCCCTACTGCGGCCTCGGCTTCGCCCTGTGGTGTCTGTGCAGGTGAGTGAAGGGTGGGTGTGCAGGTGAGTGGAGGGTGGGTGTCAGGTGAGTGGAGGGTGGATGTCAGGTGAGTGGAGGGTGGGTGTCAGGTGAGTGGAAGGTGTGTGGGCAGGTGAGTGGAGGGGGGGTGTGCAGGTGTGGGGAGGGTGGGTGTCAGGGGAGGGGGGGGTG
>SJYC01097920.1:0-33227 GCA_006408675.1 Madoqua kirkii
TCTCTCTCTCTCTCTCTCTCTCTCTCTCTCTCTCTCTCTCTCACACATGGACACACACGTGTACTCACACATACACACATAGACATACACATTTGCACACACACACACAAACACATACATACATATACACATGTAGACACACTTACACATACTCACATATAGACACATGCATACACATCATACAAACATATGCACACTCACATACACTCACACACCCATACACATACACTCACATACACACACACACACGTACATGCACACACACTCTCACACATTCTCCACATCTTTCTGTCCACATCTGAGCTCCAGCCCAGAGGGAAGACCTCAGATGCAGACCTGCAGGAACTGCACTGCTGGGTCTTGAGGGCCTGGTGCCTTTGCGTGGCCTGGAGCAGCCCACTGGGGCCAGGAAGAGCTTCTCCTCCGGCTCAGGTGGCAGCCAGGCAGGATCCCCAGTGGCAGTTCCCCATTAAAGCAGTCCAGGCCTGGTTCAACCGCAGGAGCTGTGTCAGGCACTTAGGTGTGGGGCTGTGAGGCCACCCAAGGGCACCAAGGGGAAGACTGTGGGCCACCATGAGGGCTCAGCAGGCATAGACCCAGGAGACCAGGCATCTTCAGAACCAGGGGAGGTTCGGAGGAAGGAAGAAGGCTCCCAGGAGCTGTCAGGCAGGGTGAAGGGGGCGGGACAGAGTGGAGCCAGCACAGCCCCCAGCCCTGCTCACACACGCTGTGCACGTGCCTGCCTCTCAGGAGGCGGGGCGCACCCAGAGAGTAACAGGGCAGCAGGGGCAGCACCGACGAGCCCGGGAGTGTGGGAGTGGAACTAGTAGGGGCTGTGCACCCACCAAGGGCGGCCCCAGCAGAGGAGCAGGCTCTGCTGGTGTGAAGGTCCCTGGGCCACAGAGAGGCCAGTGTGACTGGAGCTTCACAGAGTGGAGGGGAGGAGGGAGAGTGTGGGTGTCGGAGGGAGGGGCTGGGAGCTGGAGACAGTCCCGGGCTCCCCCACCCTTCCCTGGGTGCCCAGACGTGTCCCACTGCACATGGTGGTTTTTGTCAAAGCAGTTCTTAATTCTTTCTGGTACATTTTTATTTCCTATCACATGTGGCTCTGCACTGTTTTGATGGACGTCACCCCTTGTATTTCTCTGTTACAATAACTTGGGCCTGATGGACTGGGGTTCTGGAAGAGCTCTGGGTCCTCAGGGTCCAGGTTGGTAACACGGGGAGAGGTCAGAGGCTCAGTAGCATCCCATGGGCAACAGAGCCCAACCAGCTTTCCGTGACCCCTCGCCTCTCCCCCACTTGCTGGAAAGCTCCTCCGTCATCTCCACTTTTACACCCAGGGAAACTAAGGACATGGAATAGGTACCCAGAAGCAGCCAGGTGGTCAGTCCCAGGTCCACTGGAGCCCCCCAGGCCCCGGGTAGGGGTGCTGGACATGAAGCACCCTCCCCAGCCTTCTCCACAGCCTCTGGTTGGCATGGAGCTCCAAGTCTGGGGGTAGGAATGCCTCTTGGTGGCCAGGTTTCCTTCCAGAACTGGAAACTCTGGGGCTGGGTGGAGGCCCAGCCAAGCTGTGTTTGGACTCCCTGGCCTTAAGAGCCCCGACAGGGGCCTCAGGGAAAGATCCCCTCCTCCCTTCTCAACATCCAAAAGAGTTCATTCTCAGGAGCTGGATGATTTTTCTCAGATTCATAATTTATTTTTATTTATTAAAATCTCTTCTGTTAAAATTCAGTCAGATTTAGGTTGGCTTCTGAAGGTGGTCATGCCTGTGTGTTAGTCACGTCCTTTAGATCAGCTTCAAAGGGCACTGTTTTTTGCCACTCTTGCATGAGGAGGGCCATACTCCCTCTGACGAGCATGGTTCTCCTTCCAGATTCTCCCTGGAGTGAAGGTCATCATCGCCCACACGGAGACCAGAGGGCCCCTGGGAGACTCGCACCTGGGGGAGGTGAGGATAGGGACCTCGCCTTTCGCTGGCCCCTGGGTGTGCATGCAGGTTGCTCCCAGTTCTTTCTTTGCGATGAACTGTGTACATTGCAGTCCTGCAACTGTCACTCAGGGGTCCAAGGAGGGGAACGGTTTATTTGAAGGAGAGAATTCTTTGCTCTCTGGGCCTCTGTCGTGACTTAGCTCAAGCCCCTTACCCCCACCCCACTGTGTGCTGCTGTGTCTTGGGACACACGGTGCCTGGCACTTGTGATGCCAACCCCTTTGTGCTCTGGGCCCCAGATCTGGGTGAGCAGCCCCCACAATGCCACCGGGTACTACACAGTCTACGGGGAAGAGGGGCTCCATGCTGACCACTTCAGTGCCCGGCTGAGTTTCGGAGACACCCAGACTGTTTGGGCGAGAACTGGCTTCCTGGGCTTCCTTCGAAGGACAGAGCTCACCGACGCCAGTGGAGGTAAGGGGTCCTATGCAGTGCTCACCCCCCAACCTGGGGCCACCACAGCCAGGAGTCTATACAGGCAGTGTCTTGGGACCTCCTGCCAACTCACTTCACCCCTTCCTAGGAGCTGGTTTCTTTAGGTGCTGGGATACAGTTTCTCTGAAAGTTGTTCCTTTTCCTTCACTGTTTCTGGATCCTGGCCTCTGCTGGGGGAGGCTGTTGGGCCCTCAGGCAGAGCCATGGGCATGTCTCACCAGCCATGTATCAGGGCCTCCCCATACATTCCCCCAAGGTCACGGAGTCCACGGCCACAGCAGGCTGGCCAGGTGCAGTCAGAACTTTGGGAGCCCCTGTAGCTGCTGCCTTGTCTCTGAGGTAGTAGAAGTTGTTGTTCTGTACTCTTCACACGTGGGTGCACACGGCAGGAGGCTTCAGCATGGGAGCCATGTTGAGGTGGTGAACTGTGCCATCTGCAGAGCGACATGACGCGCTGTACGTGGTGGGGTCTCTGGACGAGACACTGGAGCTGAGGGGCATGCGCTACCACCCCATCGACATCGAGACATCCGTGATCCGTGCGCACAGGAGCATCGCCGAATGGTGAGGGCCTGGGGGACCAAGTGGCAGCTCTTGCGTGGTCGTGCATGTGTGGGCAGCCACCTCCTCTCCAGGAGCAGACCCCAGACACACTCTGCAAATCATGTGCCAGAGACCCCTTGTTTGGGTTTGCTTAGTGTTTCCTCTTCTCTTAATCAGTCTTAAACTAAGAGTCTGTCCCCAAATGCACAGGCAAAATGTGAGTGCCCCACAGTTACTCTGAAATGCCTCTGCATTTTATGGATTTCCTAATTTAAATGGTTAAGATGCATGATTTCTTCACTTTAGAGGGAGGTTGCTGTGGGAAAAGTACAACTTTCAATATCAAATAATATTCTTGATTCTTGTTGTTGTTCAGATGCTAGGTTGAATCCAGCTGTTGTGACCCCATTGGACTGCAGCATGCCAGGCTTCTCTGTTCTCCACTATCTCCTAGAGTGTGCTCACACTCACGTCCCTTGAGTCAGTGATGTCATCCAACCATCTTGTCCTCTGTAGCACCTTTCTCCTCCTGCCCTAGTTCTTTCCCAGCATCAGTGTCTGTTTTCATTGAGTGAGCTCTTCACGTCAGGTGGTCAAAATATTGGAGTTTCAGCTTCAGCATCAGTCCTTTTAGTTGAAACCAGTTCTGATGTGATGTAGCCTTGGAGTGCTGTACTTGAGCTCATGGCTTTTGTGAGGAGAAAAATCCCCTCACCGAGCCAGGCAGATAATAGAGACCACTTTAGGCTTTCACTGAGAAAATAGAGTTTATTGAAAAGGAGCAGAGAAGACTTCCGACATAGACATCAGAAGTGGGTAGAGATAGTACCCACGTTGTTAACTTGAGCAGAAAAGTATATACTTTTCAGTTGGCTGCTAAGAATAGGTAAAAAGAATATCTCAAGATTGTAAAAGTTCCACCAGACCCTTTCCCAAGGCATCCTGAGATAACTTTAGTTCGAGATTAGCCAGAAGGAACGAGTTCCTGTTGAGGAGGAAAGCATGCCTTTAAGCAAGATATTGTCGCTATATAATTATTAACATGGTGCCTGCATGACTGCTAAGGTAAAGAATTCGGACCTCATCCCTGAGGGGCCTTGGACTACTTATCAAACTGGCTGAAGTTAACTATATCACAATGAGTATTCAGGGTTGATTTCCTTTAGGATTGACTGGTTTGATCTCCTTGTTGTCTAAGGTACTCTCAAGAGTCTTCTCCAGCACCAGTTAGAAAGCATCAATTCTTTGGTGCTCAGCCTTCTTTATGGTCCAACTCTCACATCCATACACGACTACTGGAAAAACCATAGCTTTGACTATACAGACCTTTGTTGGCAAAGCAGTGTCTCTGCTTTTTAATATGCTGTCTAGGTTTATCATAGCTTTTCTTCCAAGGAGCAAGTGTCTTTCAGTTTCATGGCTGCTATGATTTTGGAGCCCAAGAAAATACAGTCTGTTAATGTTTCCACTTTTCCTCCTTCCATTTCCCATGAAGTACTGGGACTAGATGCCATGATCTTAGTTTTTGAATATTGAGTTTTAAGCCAGCTTCTTCACTCTTCTCCTAACCCTAACCCATCTGGTCCCATCAGTTCATGGCAAATCGGAAGGGAAAAATAGAAGCAATAACAGATGCTTCCTCTTTTGAAGGAAAGCTGACAGAGGTCTGTATAGTCAGAACTATGATTTTTTCCACCTGATGCAAAGAACTCATTAGAAAAGACCCTGATGCTGGGAAAGATTAAGGGCAGAAGGAGAAGAGATTAAGGGTGGCAGAGGATGAGATGGTTAGATGGCATCACCAACTCAATGGACATGAGTTTGAGCAAATGTTGGGAGATAGTGAAGGACAGGGAAGCCTGCTGTACTGCAGTGCAAGGGGTCGCAAAGAGTTGGACATGACTTAATGACTGAACAACAACTGCATTCAAATTCTTTGGCCGACTATGAGACTACTCCATTTCCTCTAAAGGATTCTTGCCCACTAGATACTGTGGTCATCTGAATTAGATTCACCCATTCCCCTCCCTTTTAGTTTGCTGATTCCTACGGTGTCAGTGTTCACTCCTGCCATTTCCTGCTTGACCACTTCCAATTTACCTTGATTCGTGGACCTAACATTCCGGGTCTCTATGCAATATTATTCTTTCATCAGATGTTACTTTCACCACCAGACACATCCACAACTGAGCTTCATTTCCATTTGGCCCGCTGCTTTATTCTTTCTGGAACTCTTAGTAGTTGCCCTCTGCTGTTCCCCACTAGCTCTTCCCCATGTTAGACACCTTCCGACCTGGAGGGGCTCATCTTCTGGTATCATATCTTTTTGCCTTTTCATACTGTCCCTAGGGTTCTCTAAGCAAGAATGCTAAAGAGGATGGGTCCTCCAGTGGACCACATTTTGTCAGATTTGTCTTGATCCTTAGAGAGAACTTTAATTAGGATAGATATTCCAATAAACACACTTAGCCAAACCTTTGAATTGTAACTGACTTGAGCAGAGGATGACATCAGCGAACCTACTTAAGTTTGTTTCAGTGGTCTTTGTCTGACATCATTTCCTGGGTGTCCTTGGCCCCTGAAGCCAGTGCCCAGCCTGGGTGACACCGTTTGCCTTCTCCCTGCAGCGCCGTGTTCACCTGGACCAACCTGCTGGTGGTGGTGGTGGAGCTGGACGGGCTAGAGCAGGACGCGCTGGACCTGGTGGCCCTGGTGACGAATGTGGTGCTGGAGGAGCACCACCTGGTGGTAGGCGTGGTGGTCATCGTGGACCCGGGTGTCATCCCCATCAACTCCCGTGGGGAGAAGCAACGCATGCACCTGCGTGATGGCTTCCTAGCCGACCAGCTGGACCCCATCTACGTGGCCTACAACATGTGAGCCTGCTCAGCCCTGGCCAGCTGGACCCCACCTGCGTGGCCTACAGCACGTGAGCCCGCTCAGCCCCTACCAGCTGGACCCCACCTGCGTGGCCTACAACACGTGAGCCCGCTCAGTCCCAGCCCAAGAGGGGCCTCACGAGCCACTGTAAGGGCTGGGGTGCATCTGCAGCCCCTGAGGAGAGGATCCCAGGCTCCTGAGCACAGGGCCCCACCCATGCGCTTACATACCCTTCTCATTCTAGAAACCACTTCCTGAACTACTCAAAACCTTTTAATCATCTGGAACACTTACAGAAACGTGAATGTCAGTATTACAGGGGGTGTGACTGGGAAAGAAGCCTGGGCAGGCACTGCGGGTGCTGTAGGTGTAGTCCTCTGCTGTATTATGAGTTTGCACTTTTTTTAGGCTGAAAGTACCGTTCTCGATTTAAAAAATTCAACTCTTTATACCATTTCAGATGTCAAGGTCATACTTAGAATTTATACCAGAAGGAATTTGAGGCCCAGGGACAGCTGCTTCAGTTGTGATTCACAGAGAAGAGCAAAATAAAGAAATGCTGGTGGGCCGGGCCTGATCCTGACCTGGCCCCCTCTTCCCCACCCCTGACCTGCTCTGGGCCCCAGACCAGGCTCATGCACACACACTTCCTCTCTGAACATAGGTATGCTGGCTGCCTGCCTGTGTCATCTCTAACCCTCGACAGGGTCCATCAGGTGAGCAGCTGTTTCAGAAAGATAAAGGAACGCTGAGTTTTAAACCTCTTTCTGAGTTTCTGACTTCTTGCTATTCAGCTTAAGTGCTGGTTTTCATGACCACAGTATAGGATCTTCTCACTGTCCAAAAAGTGTACAGAGTTACTGTTTTCATTCCACATCAGCAGATGTGGACTCTCCAGTGGGCTGAGGTTTACACATGCGGTGGTATAGCCCAGGGCCGGCCACTGTCGCATCTTGAGTTGTGTGCCTGTAAAATTTGGCCAAATCATGTTCACTTATTTTATTTGAACTCGACTAAACTGAGTGATATAATATTATAGTAAATATAAATCAGAGAACATGAAATCCTCTAGATACTTCTAAGAATTTGAAGTGAAGCTCGAATCTAAGACAGAGTATTTTTGTATCGTGAATAAAAACTGTGTTACAAGTTGTCAGGGACTGCGGGTCAGAAAGTTTACGAATCACATGCTTCCTAGAAACAGCCAGGTTTTTCTGGAATTAGCCTGAATCAGTGCCTAACAGTTGTTAATTCTTTACCATTTGAAATTCTCCACCAAAAAGGCCTGGCTGACTGGGCTGACTCTCACGTCTAACTCTCGGCTATAAGTAGCTTGTGCTCAGTAGCGCTCGGTGTGCAGTGTGGTTGTAAGAACATACTGGAAATGAACACTCCTTGTGTAATTATGTATATAACATGTGTAACTTATTGTTTGACATACAGAGGTTCTAGCAGTGGACTAATGGATATTCCTCATAACCGAATGGCCTGTAGGAGAGGAACCACCCAGCCCTTTATGTTGTCATTTTTTAGCAACAGGCATTGTAAAATTTTTGTACTGAAAGGTAAGTGGCAGCAAAACACGTCTTGTAAATTAAGATTTTAAGAAGCATTAAAATGTTTTAAAATTACTCTCTGGGAATTCTGTATGTCAGAGAAATTTTTTATATCATTATGTTAATAAAAGTTATGGACTATTTGTAATTCTGCCATTTAAAATGTGTGAAAAGATTTTTTAAATTACCCCAAATAGCAGGTATTTTATTATGCATTTTTCTTTGCTGAATATAAAAGCATTTATGCTGCAGCATAAAATCTACGAAGCACATTAAGTATAAAGAATAAAATTTAAATCTCCCATAATCCTACCTCTCGTTTAATGACAGTGTGTTAGTATTTGATGTAAATTCTTTCCAGGTTTAATTTTTTTCTTTAAACACACTTTTACAGAATTAGGTCAGTCATATACTTTTATAATCAGCTTTTGTACTTAATAAATTAGACTTGTAATCTGTTCCATATATTCTTCTGCATGGTTTAACAACTGTGTCACACAGCAGGTGGGGCAGCTTGTCCTCACAGGCTCTGTCAACATCCTCTCAGCCCTGCTACCATGAGCCTCCTCACGGGAGCACGGCCTGCCTGGGGCTCAACTCTGCTGGGGTGAAGCTTGGGCATTCCATCCTCGGAAGGGCACAGGGCAGAGTGGAGAGGCTGTTCCTGGAAACCTGAGAGCACTGGCAATAAAAATGAGTCCCTGTCAGTCAAATAAGTATCCCTTCTGGTGGTGCTGTATATGTTTTCATGTGTTTGTGATCATTTTACTTTCTTTCTCGATTTAAAAAATTCAACTCTTTATACCATTTCAGATGTCAAGGTCATACTTAGAATTTATACCAGAAGGAATTTGAGGCCCAGGGACAGCTGCTTCAGTTGTGATTCACAGAGAAGAGCAAAATAAAGAAATGCTGGTGGGCCGGGCCTGATCCTGACCTGGCCCCCTCTTCCCCACCCCTGACCTGCTCTGGGCCCCAGACCAGGCTCATGCACACACACTTCCTCTCTGAACATAGGTATGCTGGCTGCCTGCCTGTGTCATCTCTAACCCTCGACAGGGTCCATCAGGTGAGCAGCTGTTTCAGAAAGATAAAGGAACGCTGAGTTTTAAACCTCTTTCTGAGTTTCTGACTTCTTGCTATTCAGCTTAAGTGCTGGTTTTCATGACCACAGTATAGGATCTTCTCACTGTCCAAAAAGTGTACAGAGTTACTGTTTTCATTCCACATCAGCAGATGTGGACTCTCCAGTGGGCTGAGGTTTACACATGCGGTGGTATAGCCCAGGGCCGGCCACTGTCGCATCTTGAGTTGTGTGCCTGTAAAATTTGGCCAAATCATGTTCACTTATTTTATTTGAACTCGACTAAACTGAGTGATATAATATTATAGTAAATATAAATCAGAGAACATGAAATCCTCTAGATACTTCTAAGAATTTGAAGTGAAGCTCGAATCTAAGACAGAGTATTTTTGTATCGTGAATAAAAACTGTGTTACAAGTTGTCAGGGACTGCGGGTCAGAAAGTTTACGAATCACATGCTTCCTAGAAACAGCCAGGTTTTTCTGGAATTAGCCTGAATCAGTGCCTAACAGTTGTTAATTCTTTACCATTTGAAATTCTCCACCAAAAAGGCCTGGCTGACTGGGCTGACTCTCACGTCTAACTCTCGGCTATAAGTAGCTTGTGCTCAGTAGCGCTCGGTGTGCAGTGTGGTATGTAAGAACATACTGGAAATGAACACTCCTTGTGTAATTATGTATATAACATGTGTAACTTATTGTTTGACATACAGAGGTTCTAGCAGTGGACTAATGGATATTCCTCATAACCGAATGGCCTGTAGGAGAGGAACCACCCAGCCCTTTATGTTGTCATTTTTTAGCAACAGGCATTGTAAAATTTTTGTACTGAAAGGTAAGTGGCAGCAAAACACGTCTTGTAAATTAAGATTTTAAGAAGCATTAAAATGTTTTAAAATTACTCTCTGGGAATTCTGTATGTCAGAGAAATTTTTTATATCATTATGTTAATAAAAGTTATGGACTATTTGTAATTCTGCCATTTAAAATGTGTGAAAAGATTTTTTAAATTACCCCAAATAGCAGGTATTTTATTATGCATTTTTCTTTGCTGAATATAAAAGCATTTATGCTGCAGCATAAAATCTACGAAGCACATTAAGTATAAAGAATAAAATTTAAATCTCCCATAATCCTACCTCTCGTTTAATGACAGTGTGTTAGTATTTGATGTAAATTCTTTCCAGGTTTAATTTTTTTCTTTAAACACACTTTTACAGAATTAGGTCAGTCATATACTTTTATAATCAGCTTTTGTACTTAATAAATTAGACTTGTAATCTGTTCCATATATTCTTCTGCATGGTTTAACAACTGTGTCACACAGCAGGTGGGGCAGCTTGTCCTCACAGGCTCTGTCAACATCCTCTCAGCCCTGCTACCATGAGCCTCCTCACGGGAGCACGGCCTGCCTGGGGCTCAACTCTGCTGGGGTGAAGCTTGGGCATTCCATCCTCGGAAGGGCACAGGGCAGAGTGGAGAGGCTGTTCCTGGAAACCTGAGAGCACTGGCAATAAAAATGAGTCCCTGTCAGTCAAATAAGTATCCCTTCTGGTGGTGCTGTATATGTTTTCATGTGTTTGTGATCATTTTACTTTCTCATTTGATGTGTTTTACTTGGTGGTTCTTAACGGTGCGCAAGGGATTTTTTTTTTTTTTAATTGATTTGTAGGAGCCAGTATATGTTAAGGATCAGAACTTCTGTATAATTCATGCTTTTCCTACTGGGCCATTTGTATCTTGATTCTGTTTTTATTTTTAATTGAAGGATAATTACTTTACAATATTGTGTTCTGCTTGTTTTTTTAATGTACTGATTATTTTATGCAAACTAAGGTTACTTGTGCTTAATTTCAGATTATGAATATAGGTGACTTGTTTCAGAGAGATTGTCCTGGGATGGTCAGCTCAACTTTATGGGGAACGACTCACCTCCTGTGTTTGCCTCTTCTTGCCAGAGTCTGCCAGAGTCAGACCCTCTCGCCAGGGCCTCTCCCTGAGAGCAAGTGTTGTTGCGAATCATGCACATGCTACTTGCTGGTGCAAAAAGAAGAGAGGCGCATTCTCTTTCTACCTGAGACCATGCTGCATAAGTTTTAGGTCTTGAGTTAAAGAAGAAACACTTTCCCTAAATTGGATGCGGTAACAGTGTAATAACACCGTGTATAGCATTTATCCTCTTTCCTCTGATACTCATTTGGCTTCCCAGGTGGCACTAGTGGTAAAGAACATGCCTGCCAATGCAGGAGCCATGAGAGAAGTGGGTTTGATCCCTGGTTCGGAAGATCTCCAGAAGTAGGAAATGGCAGCCCACTCCAGTATTCTTGCCTGGAAGATCCCACGGATAGAGGAGCCTGACTGGCTACAGTCCATAGGGTCACAAAGAGTCGGACACAAGTGAAACTACTTAGCACTCTTGGTACTCAATTTCAGTAATGAAGAATTCTTTTTAAAGGTAACTATATGAAAAACTTCAAAATGTCTTTATGTTCAAGAACAATCATCTTTAAACTGTCTGAGCAGGTAGCTGGACCACCCTCCCCACATGGGAAGTCTGAGAGCCTGCAGCTTCACCCAGGTGAGCTCAGTCCCTTCCTCACCTCAATTCCGCCCCCCCCCCCACTCCCCCGCCCAACTTCCCTACATCCAGCGGTGCCCTTCAGGTTCAGTGTGAGAACCATTCCACATGAGTCATGAGATGTTTGGAAGTATTTGCCAGGGCCATATGAGGCAAGAAACTGAGGCATTAGCCCTTGGTTTAAGTGCCAGCTAAGTGAGAGCAACTTACTCCTCAGGCTCTCATGTCTACTAAAGAGCCACATGTCATGAGTGTTCATTGCGTTTGCCACAAGACAAAAGTTGAAAAAGGGCCACAAGGGGCCAGATGAAGCTTTGGGGAGGAGGGAGCACAGGTGTATTACTACCTATTGCCACTCCAGCAAAAGCAAGCTGGACCTCCAGGTGTGCACCCAGGTGCTGCAGTGACTCCCAGGGGAGCAGAGGATAAAGGCCATCTGGAGGCTGTTGTGCTGCAATGGAGTGGGACACAAGTTCAAACCCAGTGGTTAGCATTTGCTTTACATTAGAAGGTAAAGAAAGAATATCAACTTCTGGCATGATGAGATGAGAAGCTATGTGGACATGCTAGCCAGCAAAATGGGTGAAATTTTAAGCTTTTGGAAATGGTCGTAAGAGCATATACAACAAATGAAACAGCTAAATATGACAGCTGAGTAATAAAAACAAGTCTTTTTAAATATAAATTTATTTAATTGGAAACTTCACAGTATTGTATCAGTTTTGCCATACATTGACATGAATCTGCCACGGATATACATGTGTTCCCCATAGTTTTGGAAGTTTTGGCCACAGCAGTCAGAGCAGAAAAATAAAAGGAATCCAAATTAGAAAAGAAGAAGTAAAACTCTTACTGTTTGCAGATGACATGATCCTCTACATAGAAAACTCTAAAGACCACCAGAAAATTACTAGAGCTAATCAATGAATATAGAAAGTTACAGGATATGAAATCAGCACACACAAATCCCTTGCATTCCTATACACTAATAAGAAAATTGAGAAACTAAGGAAACAATTCCATTCACCATTGCAACGAAAGGAATAAAATACTTAGGAATGTATCTACCTAAAGAAATAAAAGACCTATATATAGAATGGATTGGAAGAATCAATATAGTGAAAATGAGTATACTACCCAGAGCAATCTATAGATTCAATGCAATCCATATCAAGCTACCAACGGTATTTTTCACAGAGCTAGAACAAATAATTTCACAATTTATATGGAAATAAAAAAAAAAAAACCCTCAAATAGCCAAAGCAATCTTGAGAAAGAAGAATAGAACTGGAGGGATCAACCTGCCTGACTTCAGGCTCTACTACAAAGCCACAGTCATCAAGACAGTATAATACTGGCACAAAGACAGAAATAGAGATCAATGGAACAAAATAGAAAGCCCAGAGATAAATGCATGCACCTATGGACACCTTATCTTTGACAAGTCTGTTGTTTGAACCAAGACTGTTCATTCCTCCCAACCTTTCAGCTGAGCCAAGCAGAAAATCTACTGCAGACATGTGGAGCCAGGGACACAGGCTTCTGTCCCACTGGTTGTCTGTTGGTACAGATATGTTTTGGGTGAGAGCAGATGAAAGATAACATGCTCTGTTCTTCTCTACTGGATGGATTTTTCACCTTGAGCAAATGATTCAAACTATACAGGGTGCCAGGTGCTCCTCCAGCTAGTGAGATGGGCGGGACATAGTGCTTCTAACTATACAGGGTCCAGGTGCCCTTCCAACTCGAGATGGGGACAAAGGGCCTCCAAGTATACAGGGTCGTGGGTGCCCTTCAGCTCATGAGATGGGAGGGACATAGTTCTTTTAACTATACAGGGCCCCAGGTACCCTCCCAGTTCATGAGATGGGGAAGAGACAACTGGGAAGACCTCAGGCTAATGACCCCCGCTCCACTGAACATTTAGCTCCTGAAGCTGGGAAGTCACCCAGATAGACGGGAGCCACTGTTCTCACTCCAGGGCCCAAAACCCTGCTCAGAGATCTTACTGCTGGGAGAACCAAGCTGTAAAACAGGTAACTCATCACCTCTTGTAAATGTGCAGATTTTCTTTGCATGGAGGAAGTCAGAAGGGCACTCTTGAAACCAGTTCAAGTGTGATGAAAGGCAATTGGGAGAAGGTTCATAGAGTCAGTGAAGACACAGACTGAATTACAGGTCAACTCGTTTGCAGGAGAATCAGGAGGAGACAACCAGGAAAAGCCCTCCTGAGAACAAACTTCAAACTCTGACCTTGGGAACTCTGTCTTCTGTAAATCCTAAATTAGGTCATTAGGCTATAGAGCAGTTTATGCCCCTAGAGCATTGCTGACAACGGTAGAGCAATCAGCCGGGAATGGATGGACCTTCAGAGCCAAATGTGGTCAGGGAAAGAGACTGGAGATTGCTGCAATACCACTGTCATTTCAGGATGACTTCAAGAAGCAACAGTTATAACTGGACATGGAAAAACAAATTGGTTCCAAACTGGAAAGGAGTACATCAAGGCAGCATATTGTCACTCTGCTTATTTTGCTTCTATGCAGAGTACATCATGTGAAATGCTGGGCTGGATGAAGCACATGCTGGAATCAAGACTTCCAGAAGAAATATCAATAACCTCAGATATGCAGATGACACCACCCTTATGGCAGAAAGTGAAGAGGAACTAAAGAGCCTCTTGATGAAAGTGAAAAAGGAGAGCAACAAAGCTGGCCTAAAATTCAACATTCAAAAAAACTAAGATCATGACATCCAGTCCCATTACTTCATGGCAAATAGATGGTGAACCAATGGAAACAGTGACAGACTTTATTTTCTTGGCCTCCAAAATTACTGCAGATGGTGACTACAGCTATGAAATTAAAAGACACTTCTTGGAAGAAAAGCTATGGCCAACCTAGACAGCATATTGAAAAGCAGAGATACTACTTTGCTGACAAAGGTCTGTCTATTCAAAACTATGGTTTTCTCCAGTAGTCATAAATAGATGTGAGAGTTGTACCATAAAGAAGGCTGAGCATCAAAGAGTTGATGCTTTTGAACTGTGGTGGGGACTCGCCACAACTACAGAAAGCCCACAAGCAGCAATGAAGACCCAGCGCAGCCAAAAAGTAAGTTTTTAAAAAGGATGATTAGAGGTCAAAAAAGTCAAGTAAATAAATAGATATGAGACACATAGAAAACAAAAAGTGAAATGCTAGAGGTAAATCCAGCTATATCAATAATAGTAAATGTGAATGGGTTAAATGATTCATTCAAAAGGCAGATTTTTCAGCCTCTCTGTGTGTATGTGCATTACCCTACTATATGCTATTAAAAAGGCATGTTCTGGATTCAAAGATACAAATAGGTGGAAAGTAAAAGACTGGAAAAATATATTTCATGCAAATAGCATATTTCTTGTATCATAAAGCCATAGTGGCTTTACTAACTTTAGGTAAAATATACTTTAAAACAAAATCAGTAGAAAAAAAATAAAATGGGACATTTTAAAATGATGAAAGAATCCACCCATTAGAAAGACCTAATGATTGTAATACGTGTGCACCTCACAAAAGAGAAATGACATACACAGAGCGAAGCTGATGGAAAGGATGATAGTTGGGACATCAATACACCATTTTCTACAATGGATAGAATAACCAGGCAGAACTTCAACAAGAAATGGAGGAGCTGGACAGCACTGTAAACCAACCGAACCTAACAGACACTATAAAACATTCCACCTAAGAAGAGCAGGATGCAGGGTCCTCCCAAATGCTCACAGAACATTCTCCAGGCTAGATTCTACATCAGGCAATAGAGCAAACCTCAGTAAATTCTAAAAAGATATGAATTACTCATGTATAAAAGATATGAAGCATCAATTCAGTATTCTTGCCTTGAGAATTCCCATGAACAGTATGAAAAGGCAAAAAGATAGGACACTGAAAGTTGAACTCCCCAGGTCAATATGCTACTGGAAACCAGCAGAGAAATAAATCCAGAAAGAATGAAGGGATGGAGCCGAAGCAAAAGCAACATCCAGTTGTGGATGTGACTGATGATAGAGGCAAGGCCCGACTAAAGGGCAATATGGCATAGGAACATGGAATGTTAGGTCCATGAAACCAGACAAATTGGAAGGAGTCAAACAGGAGACAGCAAGAATGAACATTGACATTCTCAGAATCAGCAAACTAAAATGGACTGGAATAGGTGAATTTAACTCAGATGACCATTACATCTACTACTGTGGGCAGGAGTCCCTTAGCAGAAATGGAGTAGCCATGGTAGTCAACAAGAGAGTCCGAAATGCAGTGCTTGGATACAATCTCAAAAACGACAGAATGATCTCTGTTCGTTTCCAAGGCAAACCATTCAGTATCACAGTAATCCAAGTCTATGCCCCGACCAGTAATGCTGAAGAAGCTGAAGTTGAATGATTCTATGAAGACCTACAGGACCTTTTAGAACTAACACCCCCAAAAAGATGTCCTTTTCATTGTAGGGGACTGGAATGCAAAAAAAGGAAGTCAAGAAACACCTGGAGTAACAGGCAAATTTGGTCTTGGAGTAAAGAATGAAGCAGGGAAAATACTAATAGAGTTTTGCCAAGAGAACGCACTGGTCATAGCAAACACCCTCTTCCAACAACACAAGAGAAGACCCTACACGTGGACATCACCAGATGGCCAGCACCAAAATCAGATGGATTATGTTCTTTGCAGCAAAAGATGGAGAAGCACTATACAGTCAGCAAAAACAAGCTGACTATGGCTCAGATCATGAACTCCTTATTGCCAAAATCAGACTTAAATTGAAGAAAGTGGGGAAAACTGCTAGACTATTCAGGTATGACCAAAACCAAATCCCTTATGATTATGCAGTGGAAGAGAGAAATAGATTC
This sequence comes from Madoqua kirkii, assembly GCA_006408675.1. NCBI lineage: Eukaryota > Metazoa > Chordata > Mammalia > Artiodactyla > Bovidae > Madoqua > Madoqua kirkii. The sequence goes on from SJYC01097920.1 coordinate 15,964, forward strand.
AAGGGACTAAATCTGATAGAGTGCCTGATGAACTACGGATGGAGGTTTGTGACATTGTACAGGAGAAAGGGAGCAAGACCATCCCCAAGAAAAAGAAACGCAAAAAAGTAAAATGGCTGTCTGAAACAGCCTTATGAATAATGTTGAAAAGAAGAGAAGCAAAAAGCAAAGGAGAAAAGGAAAGATATACCCATTTGAATACAGAGTTCCAAAGAATAGCAAGAAGAGATACCAAAGCCTTCCTCAGTGATAAGTGGAAAGAAAAAGAGGGAAACAATAGAATGGGAAAGACTAGAGATATTTTCAAGAAAATTAGAGACACCAAGGGAACATTTCATGCAAAGATGGGCTCAATAAAGGACAGAAAACTTCCTGATGTTCAAGATGGTTTTAGAAAAGGCAGAGGAACCAGAGATCAAATTGCCAACATAGCTGGGTCATCGAAAAAGCAAGAAAGTTCCAGAAAAACATCTATTTCTGCTTTATTGACTATGCCAAAGCCTTTGACTGTGTGGATCACAATAAACTGTGGAAAATTCTTCAAGAGATGGGAATACCAGACCACCTAACCTGAAGAATCTAAGCTATTCCATTTTGTAAGGTTCCAGGAAAAGGGCCTTTGGAAATCCAAGAGCCTTTAGAAATCCCTTAACCCCACCCCACTACCCGCAGACCAATCAGAACCTGTGGCCAGCCGGGAAATGGAAACCAATCAGAACCCAACACCTAACCCTTCCACAGAAGGTAACCAATTAGACATCTCCCAACCCAGAAACTCCCATTTTTCAAATTTCTGGCACGAGAATACCCTATATAAGCAATGTAACCCAGAGCTCAGGGCTCCTCCCTATAGCCACTGCATTGGTATCAGTGGGAGCCTCAGCTCGAACTTGGTAATAAAAACTCTCTTGCTTTTGCATCGGGTATCAGCTCCCTGGTGCTCATTAGGAGATTTCGCAACTTGGGCATAACAAACCTGCCTCTTGAGAAATCTGTATGCAGATCAAGAAGCAACAGTTAGAACAGGACATGGAACAACAGATTGGTTCCAAATAGGAAAAGGAGTACGTCAAGGCTGTATATTGTCACCCTGCTTATTTAACTTATATGCAGAGTACATCATGAGAAACGCTGGACTGGAAGAAACACAAGCTGGAATCAAGATTTCTGGGAGAAATATCAATAACCTCAGATATGCGGATGACACCACCCTTGTGGCAGAAAGTGAAGAGGAGCTAAAAAGCCTCTTGATGAAAGTGAAAGAGGAGAGTGAAAAAGTTGGCTTCAAGCTCAACATTCAGAAAACGAAGATCATGGCATCCGGTCCCATCACTTCATGGGAAATAGATGGGGAAACAGTGGAAACAGTGTCAGACTTTATTTTGGGGGGCTCCAAAATCACTGCGGATGGTGACTGCAGCCATGGAATTAAAAGACGCTTACTCCTTGGAAGAAAAGTTATGACCAACCTAGATAGCATATTCAAAAGCAGAGACATTACTTTGCCGAATAAGGTCCGTCTAGTCAAGGCTATGGTTTTTTCAGTGGTCATGTATGGATGTGAGAGTTGGACTGGGAAGAAGGGTGAGTGCCGAAGAATTGATGCTTTTGAACTGTGGGTTGGAGAAGACTCTTGAGAGTCCCTTGGACTGCAAAGAGATCCAACCAGTCCATTCTGAAGGAGATCAACCCTGGGATTTCTTTGGAAGGATTGATGCTAAAACTGAAACTCTGTACTTTGGCCACCTCATGTGAAGAGTTAACTCATTGGAAAAGACTGATGCTGGGAGGGATTGGGAGCCAGAGGAGAAGGGGACGACAGAGGATGAGATGGCTGGATGGCATCACTGACTCGATGGATGTGAGTCTGAGTGAACTCTAGGAGTTGGTGATGGACAGGGAAGCCTGGCGTGCTGTGATTCATGGGGTCGCAGAGTCGGACAGGGCCTGGGAAGCGCTTGGAAGACCGCGCGGCTTCTTGCAGCCTCGGGGGCCGCCCCAGCACTTCGCGCCCCCCAAAGACCCTGGGAGTTCTGGCCAGGGGCTCTGCCCAAGGAGCCTCTCTCTTCCACTGGACTTTCGATCCACTGTCCTCAGAAGCAGCCTCCTGCCACCCCCACAGGGCCTGGAGGGGACCCTTCCAAGTCAGTTCGGCCAGACGCACACCCGCAGGGGTCCTCTCCCAGCACTCCTCGGCATCTAGTCTGTAAAGGGGCAGGGTCTCCCAAACCTGGAGACCTGTCCCTTCCAGCCGCACTGTGATCCAGGACCCCTACCGCACGTGTGCGCGCTCGGAAAACCCTGCCTTAGTCCCAGGCGCGGGCCCCAGAGGCACACGTCACTAGCCCCGAAACCCGGTGATTCCCACCAACTAGTGTCACCAGCCCGACCCCAGGCCGAATTCAGCTTTGAGCTTGTCAAGAACCCAGCAGGGGTGTCAAGGGTGAGGGAACTCAAACGAAATCTATCCTTCCCGAGTCGATAAAGTCAGCGATCGAACCCCCGGGAGACCCTCAGAGAGCCGAGTTGAGGGCCGCGGGAGGACTAAGGACCCCACCCCACCTCCAACCAGGTTTTTGGGTCTTCGCTGCCCTCCCAACCCCCCACCTCTGCCACGCACATACCTCTTGGGCACGGCTTTTCCCCTCTTCTTCGCGGCGTACTGGCCCCCGGTGAACAGCATGGGGCCCGCAGGCGGCCTCAGAAAGGGGATGGGGCGGGGATGCCGCCCAGCGCCTGGAAGCTAGTCCGCTCCCCGGAGCCTGTCTGCTCCGGCTGGTCACTCCTGGGGGTCGCCAGCGCGGAGGTCTCGGCGCGCCCCTTCCGACTGTGACTGCGCAGGACACGAGCGCCAAACCCGCGTGCTCCTTGGGAAGGATCTGCACTCCCTTAGTCCCAGGGTGGGAGAGCGCTTTGCTGCGGGCGACTGGAAGGATCTCCAGGAGTCCTTCCTTGGTGCTAGAGACCGAGGCGCTTCCGCCAGGCTTGCAAGGGTTGGCCTCGAGCGAGAGATGAAGAAGCAGGCGCAGAAGCGGCGGGCTCCCCCGGGGGCTCTCTGTCCGGGCTTTCTCACACGAAGGTGCGCGCCACCGTCGCTACCTGCGATAGCAACTAACTCACTTGGACACCAGGCTAATAATTTGGAAACCACGCGTCTATGGACGAAGACATCCCCAGAAGGAGTCAGGAGACTCCTCCCCACGCGTGTCCTGGATCAATAAGAACCAGACCCCAGACTGATTCCTCTTTCCCGCAGCACCGAGTCCAGAAACTGCGCTCTACAGGGCAGCAGGTCGCCAAGGAGCAAACGCGGGACAGGAGCCCTGGGAATGCAATGAGGTGCTGGAGATGGAGCGGAGCGGAGGGAAGCGCTGACAGGACCCGCCCGGCCCTGCCCACTGACGCGCCCCGCAGCCCGCAGTCCAGCCGCCTGGAGAGTCCAGATCGGACCAAGGAGGCAGACGCGCAGCTCCAGGAAGCGAAGGCCCCAAGGGTGCCTAAGTCTGTGCCCAGGAGTCTTTGTACTTAATTCTGCCTGACGCGTCTATGTGTGTGAGGCTCTTTGGGTGTTTTTTGGAGCGAGGTATTGTATAAATACTGGAAATGCCTTGGGATCGTCCACACCCACCGGTGGTGAGACGCGATTACCCCAGCGTGTGGTGTGTGTGTGTGCACGAGAGAAAGCACACTTGCATGCCTGCACTGGAACCAGGGGTAGACTGAGGTGAGTATGTCTCGTTTTCTGTTTACTCGGTAAACAGAAAAATAAAAAGAAACAAACCAATAAAGTAATTCCAGGTATTTGACTCTTGTTCTCAGTCTCAAGGAGAAAGAACTTAAGGTTTCACCACCAGCTGTGATGGTTGGTGTAAGTGTGATGTAGATGCACTATCAGATTAAGCACATTTCCTGCTATTCATAGTTTCCCAAATCTTTTTCTTTCTTTTTTTTAATCATAAATAGACGTGTAGTTTCTACAGTGATATTTCTTTTTTTTTTTTTTAGTTTTTTTGCTGTAGACCATTTTTCTGTTTTGTTTTGGTTTTTGGCCCGGATGCATGTGGGATCTTAGTTGCATGACCAGGGATCAAACCCTGACTCTCTGCACTGGAAGGTGAAGTCTTAACTACTGGACCTCCAGGGAAGTCCCTACAGTGATATTTTTGCATTGAAATGCTATGATTTATTTGTTCTGTTGATATGGTTAATTGCTTAAGTTGATTTTTGAACACTGAGTCAATTTGCTTTGGGGGAATAAATCCATTTAATTGTCATGTACTATATTGTTCTATGTTGTTTAATTTTTTGGTATTTTGTTTAGGAATTACAGACTTGACCTTCAATTTTTACTTCCCTTTCCATTAATGTCTTTGTAAATTTTTATATCAATGTTATGCCAGTCTTACATGCTGAGTTGGGATTGTTCCCATTTTTCTCTTTCTCTGGAAGAATTAACGTTTTTTATTTCTGCAATCCAGCCTGGATATCTCATTGAGAAGCTGACCCAGGTGGGAGGAAGACAGAACCTACCTGTAATAGAACTGAGGAGTAGAGCGAGGGTCATCTGAAGGAGACAAAGGCAGAATGTGTAGGACTTCTACTACCTGGCTCCTTTCCACACAAAAAGGACACAGTGTCCAGTCTGGAGGCCTGGGGAAACTTCTTAACCCTGTGTCCATGCATGGCTGACTTCCCTCCTATACTAGCCAGCACCAACCATCAGAAACGTGTGAACTCCGTCATTTGCCCATTCTGGGTTCTTTGTTGCAACTAGGGGACCCAAATAATCAAGGACCCAAATCTCAATTCCTGCTGCTTCCCCCTCAAAGTGCTCACTATTTCAGGGGCTAGAAGTTGCACTGAGCATGGCTGATCATTTTAGAAAGTAAAGGAGGGAGTACTTCCCAAGGCATTTTGGGGCCCAGCACAACCTCAATACCCAATTAGACAAGGACATAGCAAGAAAAGAAAATCGCAGGCAGTATCTTTCATGAACATGGAACAAAAATCTCAACAAAATATAAGCAAATTCATACATGAAAAGAATGACATTTAACCACTTTCTTATTGTACAACTGTTGTAATTTACTTAACTGCTCTGAACGCTGTTAAGTCACTCAGTCACGGCCAACTCCCTGCAACCCCATAGACTGTAGCCCTCCAGGCTTCTCTGTCTTTGGTATTTTCTAGGCTGGAATACTGGAACAGGTTGCTGTTTCCTTCTCCAAGGGATCTTCCTGACCCTGGGATCAAACCCACATCTTCTGTGTCTGCTGCATTGGATTGTTTACCACTGAGTAACCTGGGAAGTCCGCTTATATTAAAAAAAAACCTTCCTGAGGACAGTGCTTGGAGACCTGTTACAGTCCTTACTTTCCTCAGTAGTAGGTACAGGGTTTGGGCCTGTACAGAACTCTGCATCCCACTTGGAATGGCCACTGGATGAAAGTAGGCATGGCACCCAAGGAGAAATCAGAAAGCCTTCTTAAGTGAAAAATGCAAAGAAATAGAGGAAAACATTAGAATGGGAAAGCCTAGAGATATCTTCAAGAAAATTAGAGATACTAAGGAAACATTTCATGCAAAGATGGGTATAATAAAGAACAGAAATTATATGGACTTAATAGAAACAGAAGACAGTAAGAAGAAGTGGCAAGAATACACAGAAGAACCGTAGGTCCTAATGACCCAGATAACCATGATGGCGTGATCACCCACCTAGAGCCAGACAGCCTGGAGTGTGATATCAAGTGGGTCTTAGGAAGCATTACTACAGACAAACCCAGTGGAGGTGATGGAATTCCAGTTGAGCTATTTCAAATCCTAAAATATGATGATGCGTAAGTGCTGTATTCAATATGTCAGCAAATTTGGAAAACTCAGCAGTGGCCACAGGACTGGAAAAGGTCAGTTTTCTTTCCAGTCCCTAAGAAAGGGTTAGTTGATTTCTGATTCCTCTGCCTTTCCTAAATCCAGCTTGAACATCTGCACAGATGCACTCATTTCACATGCTAACAAAGTAATGCTCCAAATCCTCCAAGCTAGGCTTTAACAGAAGTGAACTGAGAACTTCCAGATGTACAAGCTGGATTTAGAAAAGGCAGAGAACCCAGAGATCAAATTGCCAACATCCACTGGATCATCGAAAAAGCAAGAGAGTTCCAGAAAAACATCTCCTTCTTCTTCATTGACTATGCCAAAGCCATTATGTGGATCACAACAAACTGTGGAAAATTCTGAAAGAGATGGAAATACCAGACCACCTGACCTGCCTCCTGTATTCATGCCAAGAAGCAACAGTGAGAACCGGCATTGAACAATGCCAGACTTCTTCCAAATTGGGAAAGGAGTATGTCAAGGCTGTATATTTTCACCTTGCTTATGTAACTTATGGACTTCCCTTGTGGCTCAGATGGTAATGCGTCTACGTACAATGCAGGAGACCCAGGTTCAAATCCTGGGTCCGGAAGATCTCCTGGAGAAGGAAATGGCAACCCACTCCAGTATTCTTGCCTGGAAAATCCCATGGATGGAGGAGCCTGGGAGGCTACAGCCCATGGGGTTGCAAAGCATCGGACACAACCGAACGACTTTACTGTTTAACTTATATGCAGAGTACATCATGCTAAATGCCAGGCTGGATGAAGCACAAGCTGGAATCAAGATTGCTGGGAGAAATATCAATAACCTCAGTTATGGAGATGACATCATGCTTATGACACAAAGTGCAGAGGAACTAAAGAGCCTCTTGTTGAAGGTGAAAGAGGAGAGTGAAAAACCTGGCCTAAAACTCAACATTCAAAAAACTAAGATGATGGCATCCGGTCCCATCACTTCACGGCAAGTAGATGGGGAAACAATGACTTACTTTATTTTCTTGGGTCCAGAATCACTGTGGTTGGTGACTGCAGTCACGAAATTTAAAGACACTTGTTCCTTGGAAGAAAATCTATGACAAGCCTAGACAACATATTAAAAAGAGACATCACTTTGCATTTTGTACTGAACTTTGAAAGATTTTCATTTTTCCCTGAGTTCTCAGAAAAGTGCCAGGGGCACAGATATTCAACAGTTGCCCAGTATTCCATTCCCGAGGACTTTCAGTGGTAAATTGACACTCACAGTTTGGAAGTTTTCCACGAAAAAAGAAAAAGATTCCAAAAAATCAGACTATAAGAGTCTTCACTATTCTACTCACTGGGCTTTCTTAATAAAAGTGAATCCCTCTTGTGACTGCTCTAAAAAGCCATTATCTATTACATAAGAAGGTATATTTTCAGTTGTCATGGATGGATGTGAGAGTTGGCCCATAAAGAAGGCTGAGCACCAAAGACCTGATGCTTTCAAACTCTGGTGTTGGAGAAGACTCTTAACAGTCCACTGGATTGCGAGGAGATCCAATCAGCCCATCCTAAAGGAAATCAACTCTGAATATTCTTTGGAAGGCCTGCTGCTGAAGCTGAAGCTCCAATACTTTGGCCACATTATGTGAAGATCAGACTCATTTGAAAAGCCCTTGATGCTGGGAAAGATTGAAGGCAGGAGGAGAAGGGTACAACAGAGGACAAGATGGTTGGATGGCATCACCAACTCAATGGACATGAGTTTGACCAAACTCAGGGAGATGGTAAAGGACAGGGAAGCCTGGAGTGCTGCAGTTCATGGGGTTGTAAAGAGTCAGACATGACTGAGCAGCTGAACAACAATGCCTGTAACGGGTATAGAGTTTTTTTCATAAGATAAAAGAATTCTATCCATCAAAAGATAATTTCTAGTAATAGTAGCATAGCATTATGAATATATTCAATACCACTGAACTGTATACTATAAAATGAGCAAGGTGGGAAATTTTGCATAAGCTATGTTTTACCAAAAGAAAAAATATAGAAAATACTTAGAGAAGAAGGAAAAAGAGAACATCAAAACTTTGTACAACAGTGAAGTGCTCACGGAGAAATTTATGAGGGCAAATATGATATTTTTTTTAGCAAAATGAAGGGTCCCAATCCAGTAAGTAACTTTACTCCATAAAGGTGTAGAAAAAGAAAGGAAACTTAACCCTAGCAAGCAGAAGGATTGAGCTCTTGAGACATGCAACAGTTTGGATGGATCCAAAGAATAATGTTATATGATAAAAGCAAATCCCAAGATCATATGTGGCAAAATTATATGATTATATTTAGGTAATGTTCTTGAAAAAACTAAACTGTAGTTTAGCGGGATATTAGTTTCCTGACCAAGTAGAGAATCAGGTGGTGACAGGCTAAGTCTTAACACCTGGACCCCCAGCTTTGCATCTTGATGGAGATGATGGTTACACATGAAAAAATGACATGACTATACATACACATTATATCAATATAAAATTTTATAATTATGAAAGACGCAACATTGGGAAGGGTTAATGGGACTTCCCTGGACTGTTTCTACAACTTCCTGTGAATGCATTTATTTAAAAATAAAAGGTTTACATTTTAAAATGTAAATTTATCATGTGTTTGAAACTGCACAAATTATGTTTTATACTGCAAATTCAAATAAAAATTAGTTTTGTCAATGAACAAGATAAAGCAATACATTCACTTTATACGGAAATTTCAGAACCTGAAATTCAGCTCTGAACGGTCACAGCTCCAGCCTCAAGGATAATACATGGTGTAGAGTGTAACACTAAATATTGACATAAGTTTTGTCAGCTGAGAGAATTAAACTTATGATTATCTTCCTGGCATTGTTGTAGAATCCTGAGGGATAATTACCAACCTTAGTCCAACTCAGAAAGAATCTATTACCTCAGAAGGTAATAGCACACTTGAAAATGAAGAATCTAATAACAGGAGACACATGGCATTAGAGAGGGCAATTTAGGCCCCCCTGATCATGCCACATTGAGTCTGTGTTCAGTTCAGTTCAGTCCTTCAGTCGTGTTGGACACTTTGAGACTCCATGGACTACAGCACACCAGGCCTCCCTGTCCATCACCAACTGCTGGAGTTTACTCAAGCTCATGTCCATCAAGTTGGTGATGCCATCCATCCTCTGTCATCTCCTTGTCCTCCCACCTTCAATCTTTTGGCTCAGATGGTAATGCGTCTACGTACAATGCAGGAGACCCAGGTTCAAATCCTGGGTCCGGAAGATCTCCTGGAGAAGGAAATGGCAACCCACTCCAGTATTCTTGCCTGGAAAATCCCATGGATGGAGGAGCCTGGGAGGCTACAGCCCATGGGGTTGCAAAGCATCGGACACAACCGAACGACTTTACTGTTTAACTTATATGCAGAGTACATCATGCTAAATGCCAGGCTGGATGAAGCACAAGCTGGAATCAAGATTGCTGGGAGAAATATCAATAACCTCAGTTATGGAGATGACATCATCCTTATGACACAAAGTGCAGAGGAACTAAAGAGCCTCTTGTTGAAGGTGAAAGAGGAGAGTGAAAAACCTGGCCTAAAACTCAACATTCAAAAAACTAAGATGATGGCATCCGGTCCCATCACTTCACGGCAAGTAGATGGGGAAACAATGACTTACTTTATTTTCTTGGGTCCAGAATCACTGTGGTTGGTGACTGCAGTCACGAAATTTAAAGACACTTGTTCCTTGGAAGAAAATCTATGACAAGCCTAGACAACATATTAAAAAGAGACATCACTTTGCATTTTGTACTGAACTTTGAAAGATTTTCATTTTTCCCTGAGTTCTCAGAAAAGTGCCAGGGGCACAGATATTCAACAGTTGCCCAGTATTCCATTCCCGAGGACTTTCAGTGGTAAATTGACACTCACAGTTTGGAAGTTTTCCACGAAAAAAGAAAAAGATTCCAAAAAATCAGACTATAAGAGTCTTCACTATTCTACTCACTGGGCTTTCTTAATAAAAGTGAATCCCTCTTGTGACTGCTCTAAAAAGCCATTATCTATTACATAAGAAGGTATATTTTCAGTTGTCATGGATGGATGTGAGAGTTGGCCCATAAAGAAGGCTGAGCACCAAAGACCTGATGCTTTCAAACTCTGGTGTTGGAGAAGACTCTTAACAGTCCACTGGATTGCGAGGAGATCCAATCAGCCCATCCTAAAGGAAATCAACTCTGAATATTCTTTGGAAGGCCTGCTGCTGAAGCTGAAGCTCCAATACTTTGGCCACATTATGTGAAGATCAGACTCATTTGAAAAGCCCTTGATGCTGGGAAAGATTGAAGGCAGGAGGAGAAGGGTACAACAGAGGACAAGATGGTTGGATGGCATCACCAACTCAATGGACATGAGTTTGACCAAACTCAGGGAGATGGTAAAGGACAGGGAAGCCTGGAGTGCTGCAGTTCATGGGGTTGAAAGAGTCAGACATGACTGAGCAGCTGAACAACAATGCCTGTAACGGGTATAGAGTTTTTTTCATAAGATAAAAGAATTCTATCCATCAAAAGATAATTTCTAGTAATAGTAGCATAGCATTATGAATATATTCAATACCACTGAACTGTATACTATAAAATGAGCAAGGTGGGAAATTTTGCATAAGCTATGTTTTACCAAAAGAAAAAATATAGAAAATACTTAGAGAAGAAGGAAAAAGAGAACATCAAAACTTTGTACAACAGTGAAGTGCTCACGGAGAAATTTATGAGGGCAAATATGATATTTTTTTTAGCAAAATGAAGGGTCCCAATCCAGTAAGTAACTTTACTCCATAAAGGTGTAGAAAAAGAAAGGAAACTTAACCCTAGCAAGCAGAAGGATTGAGCTCTTGAGACATGCAACAGTTTGGATGGATCCAAAGAATAATGTTATATGATAAAAGCAAATCCCAAGATCATATGTGGCAAAATTATATGATTATATTTAGGTAATGTTCTTGAAAAAACTAAACTGTAGTTTAGCGGGATATTAGTTTCCTGACCAAGTAGAGAATCAGGTGGTGACAGGCTAAGTCTTAACACCTGGACCCCCAGCTTTGCATCTTGATGGAGATGATGGTTACACATGAAAAAATGACATGACTATACATACACATTATATCAATATAAAATTTTATAATTATGAAAGACGCAACATTGGGAAGGGTTAATGGGACTTCCCTGGACTGTTTCTACAACTTCCTGTGAATGCATTTATTTAAAAATAAAAGGTTTACATTTTAAAATGTAAATTTATCATGTGTTTGAAACTGCACAAATTATGTTTTATACTGCAAATTCAAATAAAAATTAGTTTTGTCAATGAACAAGATAAAGCAATACATTCACTTTATACGGAAATTTCAGAACCTGAAATTCAGCTCTGAACGGTCACAGCTCCAGCCTCAAGGATAATACATGGTGTAGAGTGTAACACTAAATATTGACATAAGTTTTGTCAGCTGAGAGAATTAAACTTATGATTATCTTCCTGGCATTGTTGTAGAATCCTGAGGGATAATTACCAACCTTAGTCCAACTCAGAAAGAATCTATTACCTCAGAAGGTAATAGCACACTTGAAAATGAAGAATCTAATAACAGGAGACACATGGCATTAGAGAGGGCAATTTAGGCCCCCCTGATCATGCCACATTGAGTCTGTGTTCAGTTCAGTTCAGTCCTTCAGTCGTGTTGGACACTTTGAGACTCCATGGACTACAGCACACCAGGCCTCCCTGTCCATCACCAACTGCTGGAGTTTACTCAAGCTCATGTCCATCAAGTTGGTGATGCCATCCATCCTCTGTCATCTCCTTGTCCTCCCACCTTCAATCTTGCCCAGTATCAGGGTCTTTTCAAATGAGTAAGTTCTTCCCATCAGGTAGCCAAAGCATCGGAGTTTCACCTTCAGCATCAGTCCTTCCAATGAACATCTAGGACTGATTTCCTTTAGGATGGACTGGTTGGATCTCCTTGCAGTCCAAGGGACTCTCAAGAGTCTTCTCCAATACAGCTCAAAAGCATAAATTCTTTGGCCCTTAGCTTTCTTTATAGTCCAACTCTCACACCCATACATAACTACTGGAAAAACCATAGCCTTGACTAGATGGACCTTTGTTGGCAAAGTAATGTCTCTGCTTTTTAATATGCTGTCTAGGTTGGTCATAACTTTTCTTCCAAAGAGTAAAATCTTTTAATTTCATGGCTGCAGTCACCATCTGCAGTGACTTACGAGGCCCCCAAAATAAAGCCAGCCACTGTTGCCACTGTTTCCCCATATATTTGCCATGAAGTGATGGGACCAGATGCCATGATCTTAGTTTTCTGAATGTTGAGATTTAAGCTCAGCTTTTTCACTCTATTCTTTTACTTTCATCAAGAGGCCCTTTAGTTCTTCACTTTCTTCCATAAGGGTGGTGTCATCTGCATATCTGAGGTTTTTGATATTTCTCCTGGCAGTCCTGACGCTAGCTTGTACTTCATCCAGCCTGGCATTTCTCATAATGTACACTGCATATGAGTTAAATAAGCAGGGTGACAATATACAGCCTTGACATACTCCTTCCCTGATTTGGAATCAGTCTGTTTTTTCATGTCTTGTTCTAACTGTTGCTTCTTGATCTGCATACAGATTTTTCAGGAGGCAGGTCAGGTGGTCTTTTATTCCCTTCTCTTGAAGAATTTTCCAGAGTTTGTTGTGATCCACACAGTCAAAGGCTTTAGCATACTCAATGAAGCAGAAGGAGATGTTTTTCTGGAACTTTCTTGCTTTTTCGATGATCCAACGGATGTTGGCAATTTGATCTCTGTTCCTCTGTCTATTCTAAATCCAGCTTGAACATCTGGAAGTTCTTGGTTCACATGATATTGAAGTCTGGCTTGGAGACTTTTGAGTGTTACTTTGCTAGTGTGTGAGATGAGTGAAATTATGGGGTAGTTTGAACATTTTTTGGCATTGCCTTTCATAGGGATTGGAAAGAAAATTGACCGTTTCCAGTCCTGTAGCCACTGCTGCGTTTTTGAAATTTGCTAGCATATTTGGTGTAGCACTTTCACAGCATCATCTTTTAGGATTTAAAATAGCTCAACTAGAATTCCATCACCTCCCCTAGCTTTGTTCATAGTGATGCTTCCAAAGGCCTACTTGACTTCGCATTCCAGGATGTCTGGTTCTAGGTGAGTGAATACAGCATCATGATTATCTGGGTCATGAAGATATTTTTTTATAGAGTTTTCCTGCGTATCCTGCCACCTCTTCTTAATATCTTCTGCTTCTGTTAGGTCTATACCATTTCTGCCCTTTATTGGGCACATCTTTGCATGAGATGTTCCTTTGGGATCTCTAATTTTCTTGGAAGAGATATCTAGTCTTTCCCATTCTATTGTTTTTCCCTATTTCTTTGCATTGATCACTGAGGAAGGCTTTCTTATCTCTCCTTGCTATTCTTTGGAACTCTCCATTCAAATGATATATCTTTCCTTTTCTCCTTTGCTTTTTGCCTCTCTTCTTTTCATAGCTGTTTGTGAGGCTTCCTCAGATGACCATTTTCACTTTTTGCATTTCTTTCTCTTGGGGATGGTCTTGATCACTGCCTCCTGTACATTGTCACAAACTTCTTTCCATAGTTCTTGAGCCATTCTATCAGATCTAATCTCTTGAATCTATTTGTCACTTCCACTGTATAGTTGTAAGGGACTTGATTTAGGTCATACCTGAGTGGTCAGGGGGTTTCCCCTACTTTCTTCAATTTAAGTCTGAGTAAGACTCTACACATGAACATCATCAGATGGTCAAAACTGAAATGAGATTGATTATATTCTTTGCAGCCAAAGATGAAAAGCTCTATACAGTCAGCAAAAACATTGGGACCTGACTGTGGCTCAGATTATGAACTCCTTCTTGCCAAATTCAGACTTAAATTGAAGAAAGTGGGAAAAACCACTAGACTATTCAGGTATGACCTATCAAATCCCTTATGATTGTACAGTGGAAGTGAGAAATAGATTTAAGGGACTAGATCTGATAGAGTGCCTGATGAACTATGGATGGAGGTTCATGACACTGTACAGGAGACAGGGATTGAGACCATCGCTATGGAAAAGAGCAAAAAAGCAAAATGGCTGTCCAGGGAGGCCTTACAAATAGCTTTGAACAGAGAAGCAAAAAGCAAAGGAGAAAAGGAAATATGTAAGCATCTGAATGCAGAGTTCCATCGAATAGCAAGAAGAGATAAGAAAGCCTTCCTCAGTGATCAATGCAAAGAAATAGAGGAAAACAACAGAATGGGAAAGACTAGAGATCTCTTCAGGAAAATCAGAGATCCCAAGGGCACATTTCATGCAAAGATGGGCTCGATAAAGGACAAAAATGGTATGGACCGAACAGGAGCAGAAGATATTAAGAAGAGGTGGTAAGAATACACAGAAGAACTATACAAAAAAGATCTTCATGACCAAGATAATCACGATGGTGTGATTACTCACCTAGAGCCAGACATCCTGGAATGTGAAGTCAAGTGGGCCTTAGCAAGTATCACTACGAAGAAAGCTAGTGGAGGTGATGGAATTCCAGCTGAGCTATTTCAAATCCTGAAAGATGATGCTGTGAAAGTGCCGCACTCAAAGCAGCACTTTGGAAATTTGGAAAACTCGGCAGTGGCCACAGGACTGGAAAATGTCAGTTTTCATTCCAATCCCAAAGAAAGGCAATGCCAAAGAATGCTCAAACGACCGCACAACTGCACTCATTTCACATGCTAGTAAAGTAATGCTCAAAATTCTCCAAGCCAGGCTTCAGCAGTTTGTGAATCATGAACTTCCAGATGTTCAAGCTGGTTTTGGAAAAGGCAGAGGAACCAGAGATCAAATTGCCAACATCTGCTGGATCATTGAAAAAGCAAGAGAGTTCCAGAAAAACATCTATTTCTTCTTTATTGACTATGCTAAAGCCTTTGACAGTATGGATCACAATAAGCTGTGGAAAATTCTGAAAGAGATGGAAATACCAGGCCACCTGACCTGCCTCTTGAGAAATCTGCATGCAGGTCAGGAAGCAACAGTTAGAACTGGACATGGAACAATAGACTGGTTCTAAATAGGAAAAGGAGTACGTCAAGGCTGTATATTGTCACCCTGCTTATTTAACTTATATGCAGAGTACATCATGAGAAACACTGGACTGGAAGAAGCACAAGCTAGAATCAAGATTGCTGGGAGAAATATCAGTAACCTCAGATATGCTGATGATACCACCCTTATGGCAGAAAGTGAAGAGGAACTAAAAAGCCTCTTGATGAAAGTGAAAGAGGAGAGTGAAAAAGTTGGCTTAAAGCTCAACATTTAGAAAACTAAGGTCATGGCATCTGGTCCCATCACTTCATAGGAAATAGATGGGGAAACAGTGGAAACAGTGTCAGACTTTATTTTGGGGGGCTCCAAAATCACTGCAGATGGTGACTGCAGCCAGGAAATTCAAAGACGCTTACTCCTTGGAAGAAAAGTTATGACCAACCTAGACAGCATATTCAAAAGCAGAGACATTACTTTGCCGACGAAGGTCCATCTAGTCAAGGCTATGGTTTTCCAGTGGTCATATATGGATGTGAGAATTGGACTGTGAAGAAAGCTGAGCGCTGAAGAATTGATGCTTTTAAACTGTGGTGTTGTAGAAGACCCTTGAGAGTCCCTCTGACTGCAAGGAGATCCAACCAGTCCATTCTAAAGGAGATCAGTCCTGGGTGTTCTTTGGAAAGAATGATGCTAAGGCTGATACTCCAGTATTTGGCTACCTCATGCAAAGAGTTGACTCACTGGAAAAGACTCTCATGCTGGGAGGGATTGGGGGCAGGAGGAGAAGGGGACGACAGAGGATGAGATGGCTGGATGGCATCACTGGCTTGATAGACATGAGTTTAAGTGAACTCCGGTAGTTGGTGATGGACAAGGAGGCCTGGCATGCTGCAATTCATGGGGTCCCAAAGAGTCAGACACAACTGAGCAACTGAACTGAAATGATGGCAATAAGGAGTTCATGATCTGAGTAACAGTCAGATCCCAGTCTTGTTTTTGCTGACTGTTCTTTGCTTTGGTTGCAAAGAATATAATCAACCTGATATCAGTATTGACCATCTGGTGATGTCCAGGTGTAAAGTCTTTTGTGTTGTTGGAAGAGGGTGTTCGCTATGACCAATGTGTTCTCTTGGCAAAACTCTGTTAGCCTTTGCCCTGCTTCATTTTTTACTCCAAGGCCAAATTTGCCTGTTACTCCAGGTATTTCTTGACTTCAAACTTTTGCATTCCAGTCCCCTATAATGAAAAGGACATATTTTGGGGGTGTTGGTTCTAGAAAGTCTTATAGGTCTTCATAGAACCAGTCAACCTCAGCTTCTTCAGCATGATTTGTTGCGGCATAGACTTGGATTACTGTGCTATTGAATAGTTTGCCTTGGAAATGAAGAGAGATCAGTCTGTTATTTTGGAGACTGTATCCAAGTACTGCATTTTTTGCTATTTTGTTGACTATGATGGCTACTCCATTTCTTCTAAGGGGTTCTTGCCCACAGTAGGAGAAAGGGCAAGAAAGGTATCCAATCAATACATGATATATTTTGATCTATAATCAATCAAACATACATGATTCTCTTAATTACATAGAAGAGAATTTTTTTTGAAAATGAACAAAAATTAAAGAAGAGAAATAGGAATAACCAAAGAAACCAAGGAAGAAATTTTAAGAGAAAAACAGAATTCAGTAAAAGGGGAATTACTAATAGACTAAAAAATGAATATAAACTAAAGAAATTTTAAAAGTTGATGTAGTAAAAACAAAATGTAATCAAAGCATAGAAGTTTTTTCTGAAGCCAATATAAAGAAGAAATTGAAAAGGAGGGATATAAAAATAGGCAATTTCCCACTTAAATTGAAGAAAGTAGAGAAAACCAGTAGACATTCAGGTAATACCTAAATCAAATCCCTAACGATTATACAATGGAAGTGAGAAATAGATTTAAGGGACTAGATCTGATTATGGACAGAGGTTTGTGACATTGTATAGGAGACAGAGTGCAAAACCATCTCCAAGAAAAAGAAATGCATAAAAGCAAAATGGCTGTCTGAGGAGGCCTTACAAATAGCTGTGAAAAGAAGAGAAACAAAAGCAAAGGAGAAAAGGAAAGATATATCCATATGAATGCAGAGTCCCAACGAATAGCAAGGAGAGATAAGAAAACCTTTCTAAGTGATCAGTGGAAAGAAATATAGCACAGCAATAGCATGGGAAAGACTAGAGATCTCTTCAAGTTAATTAGAGATCCCAAGGGAACATTTCATGCAAAGATGGGCTCAATAAAGGACAGAAATG
>SJYC01097921.1:0-10059 GCA_006408675.1 Madoqua kirkii
GAACTGATGGATTGGAAATATAAATTTAGATTTGGAAAGGGGAGAATAGAATCAATAGGAGAGATTCTAGAGATGTCTGAGTATCTCCTTGCAGCCCTGAGATCCTACTCAGTAAGATTTACTGAGTGTCTGTACACAAGGCCATTTCCAGAAACAGGTTAGTGCCCAGTGGAGATGACATTACACAGCCCCTTCCTCATAACTCTGGCTGCCTGTCATTGTTTTTCAACCCTGTGCATGCGAGTTAACCTGCCTGCACTGGGCCACTGAGACCAGCTTTGGTAAGGACACGAGTGTGATTGGGGTCTCAGGGCTGCAAGGAGATACTCAGACTTCTCTAGCATCTCTCCTACTCATTCTGTTCTCCTGTTTCCAAATCTAAACTCATGCTCCCATCTCTTATATCCTCCGTTTCTGTTTCTTCTCTGTATTGGTTTTATAAAAAAATTCTTATGGTATGATTACACTGTGGATTTACTACATCAACTTTTAAAATTTCTTTAGTTTATCTTTGTTTTCTATTCCATTAGTAATTCCCCTTTTACTGAATTCTTTTCTCTTAAAATTTCTTCCTTGGTTTCTTTGGTCATTTCTATTTCTCGTTCTTTAATTGTTGTTCATTTTCCAAAAAAATCTCTTGTATATAATGAAGGGAATCATGTATGTTTGATTATACATCAAAATATATCATGCATTGATTGGGTAAGCTTTTTTACCGTTTTCTTCTATTATTTTTTCTTTGTCCTTTACGCTTTAACAGTGTGCGTTAATCCCTATCCTATTTTTATTCCTTGTCTTTTCTATTCCATTAGTAATTCCCCTTTTACTGAATTCTTTTCTCTTAAAATTTCTTCCTTGGTTTCTTTGGTCATTTCTATTTCTCGTTCTTTAATTGTTGTTCATTTTCCAAAAAAATCTCTTGTATATAATGAAGGGAATCATGTATGTTTGATTATACATCAAAATATATCATGCATTGATTGGGTAAGCTTTTTTACCGTTTTCTTCTATTATTTTTTCTTTGTCCTTTACGCTTTAACAGTGTGCGTTAATCCCTATCCTATTTTTATTCCTTGTCTCTTTTCTTGGTTCTATTTTCTCTTCAACTTTCATGCATTTGGTCTTTATAGTTTTTGTGTCTTTTAAGTATATATCCAATGATTTTTCCTACAAATTAATGTTTCAAGTCATTTCTTTTATCCTTCCACTTATCTACTTCTGCAAAGTATATCACTCTTTTTTCTTTCTGCTACTAATTACAGTACTTCTGCTGTTTCCACGATCTTCTCCACCATCATCTATGTTCAGAAGAGTATTTGTTGTCCATTTGCTTCTCTTTCCCTTGTCCTTTGGTTTAACCTAAATAAAATTTGCACATCCTAATACATCTGTATACCAGAATTTGCAGTCATGTTTGTGGCAGAAGCCTGGTGTGCTGCAGTCCGTGGGGTCTCAAAGAGTCAGGCACAGCTGAGCAAGGGAGCTGTTCTGAGTCCCCACAGTGCCGCCAGTCCGCCCCACACCCATCCCCTGTATGCATGTCCCTCCATGGCCCAGCCCTCCAACCCTCCCCTTTATATACCTGCCAGGGCCCCACCTCTCCCCTTTATTCCCCTCCTTGTATGTCTCTCCTCATGGCCCCGCCCTTTTATGTCCCTCCCATGGTCAGACTCCTCCCCTCTGTTCCCCTCCCTTTTATGTCCCTCCTCATGGTCCCTTCTCTTTATATCCTCCCATGGCCCCACCCTCCACAGTTTAGTTCAGTCACTCAGGCCCATTCTTGGTGACACCCTGGACTGCAGCACTGGAGAAGGGGATGGCAAAGCATTCAGTATTCTTGCCTTGAGAACCCCAGGAGAAGTATGAAAAGGCAAAAAGATAAGACACTGAAAGATGAACTTCCCAGGTCAGTAGGTGCTCTCGGACACGGGGTAGCTCCTCTTGGATCCATAATACCCTAAAATTGTGTGTACAAGATCCGGTGTGCCTGTTTATTTTTATCTGGAGAGTTTCTATAGCTTTTGTTGGCTATTCAACATCATGTAGGGATAACTACACTCAAAGAGAGAGGTGTTACTTTATATATATAATTACTTATATTTCTCAGTGTTACCGTCATTTCTCAGATATAAAATGACTAAATAAACTACATCAGGGAACAAAATATAATTCATGTAGTTTTAGAATCTATTCATTAATCTCCATCTTCTAAAATAATGTGCAATAAAATAAAAAAAAAAAGACAGAAAATGGGCAAATGTAGTTTCCAAGGCAAACTCTTAATTTATACATATATAACACCAAAAACTTACTTTGCTGATTTTGCACTCATTCATCTATATTTAGATGACAGTAATGAAAGCTGCAATTTTCCTTTGAAAATTACAAATCCGTAGCAATAATTGTATCTGCACCTACTCTGTGCCTATTTTTGCACCGTTCACAAATATTCATATGGCTAGAGAGCAGGTGTTCGCAATGGCATGTGTTCCATGACTGCCTTCCTGTGCAAAACAAGAGCTCAGCAGCATACTAAACCTGTACCCAGTGTACAGGGCAGAGGGCTTCACCAAGCCCAGCTCTGTGAAGCAAGCACCATTGACAAGAATCCTCAGTTCTGCTCGATAAGACCCTCCCTAAATCCGTGCCACTGATAGAATAGAAAGGTCATAGTTTACCCTGTTTCTTTACAGACAATAATAATCACAGTAAATATACTTTGCTTATTTTAGTGTAAGATTTTCTTTTTTGCTCAGGGTATGTCAGTCAACAATGCCATAAAGTCATGAAAAAGTTACAGCACCATCTTTTGCTAGACTGCAAGACCCTGGAAGACAAAGCCTGTAACTCACTAGGATCAGCTATCCATTGAGTATGTTGTACTAAAGTCAGCAATATAATATATTGCTGTGACATTACATATTAAATCAATGGAATCATGAGAAGTCTAGAGATGGTGAATACTAGGACTTCATTCACTGGAACAGAACAAGCTGGAAACGCAGTTCATTCATTATGGTTGTTAACAGGGCAAAACACACTCAGAAAAGGCCCAGAGAGTGACCATAAAGAACAAGAGCCAACTAGAGTTTCTAAAATAAAAATTCTGATTGTTGAAATAATAAATATGATGTTGTGATTGGTTTATGATAAAATATGCAAAAATTACTAAAATATAAATATGGACTATATTTCTCAGATTATTTGCTCTTGGAGTAGCAGAGAATTATATTTCAACTGGCTTTAAATATGAAAATTAATTAATTTACATGAGACAATATATAGCTCTAAAGGGGAGACCAGCTTTCATTGATCCAGTGGCTTAGTGAAGTCATCAGGGATCCAGACTCCTGGGTCATTTTGATCTGCATCCACAAGGTTGGCTTTATATTATCCCATCTCTCTGGCTTGTTGCGGGATGAGCAACAGAAGGAACCAGGGATGGAGACACTCTTGTTTGTGGACACAAGGAGAGAAAAATAGGCCTTCTCACAGGAATCAAGAAAACTTTCACCAGATAGTTAGAACATTTCCAGATATTTTTTTCAACCAAACGGGGTGGCAGTATTTTCCTAACAAAAATCTACATAAGGGAAATAGGTTGTTGTTGTTGGTTGTTTTTTGCTTGTCTTTTGGCTGCAGTGGGAGGCATGTAGGATCTTAGTTCCCTGACTGGAGATTGGACCCATAAACCCTGTATTGGAATTCAGAAGAGGTTTAACCATTGGCTTACCATGGTGCTAAGTCACTTCAGCCGAGTCTGACTCTTTGCAACATTATGAGCTGGAGCCCACCAGGCTCCTCTGTCCATGGGATTCTTCAGACAAGAACACTGGAGTAGGATACCACTGGATCACCAGGGAAGTCTTGATTTGGGGATTTTCTTTGTTTGTTTCTCCAGTAATGCCCATCTCATTCATCTCTGAGACAGGTTATGAATATCCATGAGCTGCTGCCTAGGTCGGATGCGGGGGTGTAGATATTATACATGAAAAGATTCATGATTTGGGAGAAAATAGTTTTCAGAAAAGTAGGCAAAATAAAGCATATGCAGAGTAAAAAGAATTTCTTTTCTTAATGAAATATTTGATTAAACAAAGCAAAATAATGTGGGTATGAAAGAAAAACTCACACGAAGCAGATGACCCTGTCAAAGCAAAACTGTAAATTTTATAATTATCCTGGCTCACATAGTTTGCTTAAAAATGGCCAAAAAAATGTTTAAAAAAATCAATAGACACATTTGTCTAAATGGAAAGCCCTAGAAAGAAAAGAGCTATTGCTGAATGTATTGTGAACCAGCCCTGTTCTACCCACATGGAAGAGTGGGTCAGTGTTAATTCATCCAGCACAGCCCTACCTGCCTTTTCAGTGTCATGCACTTTGAAAATGTTGGCTTGTGTTCCAACCATGCGCAGATCAGACTGAAAACCAATACAATGTTCATTCCACCCCAAATTCAAATGGTGGGGAACAGAACCTAGTGGAACAGGATCCCCAGAAAAACCTGGGGCCTGAGACTTCTCATTAGTCAAGCTGAGTTCATTTGGCCTGATCTGGCACGTGGCATACCTCACTTGTAGATGCTTCTTGCATGTCCACTTCTGTTTACGTCACCCAAATAGCATATTTGGTGAATTCCCTTCTCATCTTGTGTCTTTGTCTCTTTGTTTAATCACAGTTCCCCACCCCACCATATATCTATACATGATGCTGTATTTTGTAATTTGACTCAATATGTTTTGGTGAAGAAACTTAATTTTTAGAGATGCATCTTAAGGAAACATGATTTTTAAGCATCAGCTGTTTAACATTCATTTGTACCACAGAACATGCCCCAAACATTTCCCCCACCAAAGCATTCACTTGTTTATAACCTAGTTATATTTGAGCAACACTTTCTTGCACTCTTACCCACTATCAAATAGATAGGTGTTATAAATTTTATAGTAGTGCTCCTAAACCTGACACTGCAATATGTGAGGCACCCTCATAGTTCTCTACTTTATATATTATTTTTATGGTGAGAATTAAGGCTTTTATGAGGCTGTAATTTTTGACATTACCATCACTTCCTGGGAACTCAATGTTATCCTACTCTACAAAGAGCTAAACAGGAGAAAGAACATATTTCCAAGGTCAAGTGCATCTCTCAAAACTGGAAATGATAGACTGTGAGCAAAAAACATCTGCACATTTAAAAAAGAAACATATTAAAATAAGAAATACATGCCTAATTTTTGATAACATGTTACTTTCACTTTAAAAAGTTTTGCACATTAAAATGCTAATGTTTGAAACACCATAATGTTTGATTATTGTAAATAAAAACAACATACTTTAAAAGAATATCAGTTATATAAATGTTATAAAAGCAAATGAATTAAGGGGATCATTAAACTCTTAAAATAACACCTATCAAGGAAAAGTAGCAATATTTTGTATAAAAAAATGTGTGGTACTCCTCAATTATGTTCTTTGGGTAATTTATATGATGCTTGTCTTGTAGGAATTTGAAATTCAGTAACAGAAAATATGATGAAATTCAACTTGAAGGAATGCTAGAAATTTCAAATAAATATGCATTATGAAATGTATTGATGGATGATATAGTAAGGAAATAAGGAAGTATGTATTTTGATTATGTATTATTGACTCTGACCCAGTTCATTAGAAAGTTGCTTATGATTCATCTTAGGAAGCATTGTGGTATAAAGGGGATAAAATAGATTGCAATCAGCTCTGCTATTTCCTAGTACAGTGTCCAAGAACAAATTTTTATCTTTCTTATTTTAAAACAATTAACTTTAAAATGTTTAACTCACAGCCTTATACTGAGTATTGGATTAGATTGTATTTTACCACTAGTTTTTGAGATAAAATTCACATAACTTAATTTTTTTTTCATTTTAAACACTTTAAAGTATACAATCCGGTGTTTTTTAGTCTATTTGCAATGTTGTACAATCATCACCATTCTCTAATTTCAGAACATATCCGTAGCCTCCCCTGCTCAATAAATCCTTGAATTTCCTCCTACCTCCATCCCCAGGCAACTGCTAATCTGGTTTCTGTCTCTATGAATTTTTGTATTCTGGAGATTTGAAATAATGGAGTTATACAGTATGTAGCCTCTGGGGTCTGGTTTCTTTCATCTCGCATAACATGATCAAAGGTCAGCTCTGTTTCAGCATCCACTGGTACCTCCATTACCTGGCTGAAAAATATTCCATTGGGTATACTATGTTTGGTTTATCCATCCAGCAGGAGGTGGACATACAGGTTGTTTTGCCTTTTTAGTTATCATGAATAATGCCACTATGAACATTCAAGGACACACTTTTGTGAGAATACATGTGGATTAGGTAATATTTAAAGCCTAATACCATCTGATTGTACCTAATCAAAGTTAATTTCTCTTTTTTAGCCCTAGGAAACCTCTGCAATGAGACACATAACACTTAATTCCCATGCAACAAATGTCAAAAGCTGCCCTTTCTCATCCACCACCTTCTCTGCCTAAAGGAGAAAGCACATCAGCCTGTATGTTTCTGTGTATCAGGTTCTCTGAGGGACTTCCCAGCTAATTCACTGATTAAGACTCATGCTCCCAACGCAGGGAGCCTGGTCAGGGAACTCAGATCCCATGTGCCACTACAAAATCCCTGCATGCCAGCGAGTAAGACCTGGCATAGCCAAATAAATGAATGGAGTTCTAAAATAGGCGCTCTGAACTCACTCATTATTAAAGCAGTTGTAATTGCTTTTCTATATTTTACTTTCCTTTACACTATTGATTATTTCCTTAAGAATGATGATTTTAAATGTGTGTATAATGTAGAATTTAGTAAAGAATGTTTCTAAGTTTTGTGCAGGATGACAAAGTGTCAGTTGGCAACAGCAGTTTTCTTAGAAGTAAATGATACTTAGTGGGATGCTGCTGCTGCTGTTGCTGCTAAGTCACGTCAGTCGTGTCCGACTCTGTGTGACCCCATAGACGGCAGCCCACCAGGCTCCTCCATTCCTGGGATTCTCCAGGCAAGAACACTGGAGTAGGTTGCCATTTCCTTCTCCAATGAAGGAAAGTGAAAAGTGAAAGCAAAGTCGCTCAGTTGTGTCCGACTCCTAGCGATCACTTGGACTGCAGCCTTTCAAGCTCCTCTGTCCATGGGATTTTCCAGGCAAAAGTACTGGAGTGGGGTGCCATTGCCTTCTCCCCATTAGTGGAATGACACCTCCTAAAAACCACAGGTACAAGAGGAGGCAGTGTTCTAAACTGGATGAAGAGACTCACACTGAGATTCATTTATGATTTCTTCCAGATTTCTTTCTTTCTCCTGAAGGTAGTTCTGTCAACCCTCTAGGAAACATGGGTAACTATATCTCCTATGGCACAACAAGTTATTAAAAATATTCATTGAGGGGATTCTCTTGGTCCTGTCCTCACAAATAAAGTGTGAAACACTGCCTACTCCATAGTAATTTTTTTCCTCAGGCCAATATCTAGGCCAGGCTTCCCTCATAGCTCAGCTGATAAAGAATCTGTCTGCAATGCAAGAGACCCCCAGTTCGATTCCTGGATTGGGAAGATCCACTGGAGAAGGGATAGGCTACCCACTCCAGTATTCTTGGGCTTCCCTTTCAGCTCATCTGGTAAGTAATCTGCCTGCAATGCGAGAGACCTGGGTTTGATCCCTGGGTTCTGAAGATTCCTTGGAGAAAGGAAAGGCTACCCATTCCAGTATTCTGGCCTGGGGAATTCCATTGGCTGTATAGTCCATGGGGTCTCAAAGAGGCAGGATATGACTAAGCCACTTTCACTTTTCACTTTTAATATCTAGGCTGTCTTCAGAACTATTCTTGCTCTTAAATGCTAAAATACACTGGATGATTTAGCTTAGTTTTCTTGCCTCTGCTTGTGTCCTCTTTCTTTTTTTATTTGTTTATTTTTAATTTTATTTTTACTTTATTCTACATTACAATACTGTACTGGTTTTGCCACACATTGACATGAATCAGCCACAAGTGTACACGAGCTCCCAATCCCAAAACCCCTTCCCACCTCCCACCCCATATCATCTCTCTGGATATCCTCTTTCTATTTATATGTATCTGTACACAGCCAAGGACCCTTTTTGACATTTGTTACCCTTGAATTTGTGTTTTAGTCACAAGTACTATTTTCTTTTTGAACAAAGAGAAATATGCAAGATTTTCATCCAGTGGCTAAATATATTACAACAAAACTGAAAGCAGAATCATCTTTCCTCTGTCATTGATTCTAAAATAAGTATAATTAACCTCCCTTCATCTGCTCGTACCTTTGATGTCTTTCATTAAACCAGTGTCACTGATGTATGCTGTAAAAATGGTTCTTATGAGTTGAGTATTTATAAATGTCACTTAAGAATAATACCCTGTTCTGTCGATTTCAAT
Organism: Madoqua kirkii; assembly: GCA_006408675.1. Classification (NCBI taxonomy): domain Eukaryota; kingdom Metazoa; phylum Chordata; class Mammalia; order Artiodactyla; family Bovidae; genus Madoqua; species Madoqua kirkii. The sequence goes on from SJYC01097921.1 coordinate 8,437, forward strand.
TATACACAGTGTTGATTGTCCTTCGGCTCTGGACATCTTTCTTTGTTACACATGAGGCGATCAACTCTGCATCACTTGCCACCCAGATGCCACCTTACATTTGTCTCAGGGTGCCAGAGCTCCAGTTCTAAGTATTTTCACCATGAGCTTCTTTCCCATAGACATCTTTGATGAAAGAATTTTTGTCACATCTATTTTTGCCATATAACTAACTGTGCTCAGTCGCTAAGCTGGGTCTGACTCTTTGCAGCTCCACACTACTTTGCCCATGGGGTTTTCCAAGCAAGAATACTGGAGTGGGTTGCCATTTTCTCCTCTAAGGGATCTTCTCAACCCAGGGACCAAACCCACATCTCCTATGTCTCCTGTATTAGCAGGCAGATTCTGTACCACTAGCACTACCTGGGCATAAAATCACTTGGCCATCAAAGATAATAATGAAAAATGCAAGAGAGGCATTACAAAATAACACAGTGACATATGAGAATGGGGTAATAGGCAAAGACTTCATGGAGAAATACAAACTATTTAAATAAATTTATGTGTGTTTGGAGTTATGGCAATACTGGGCAGTTATCGCCCAATACTGGGCAATTCTATTTTATTCATTGTACTTGGAAGTCCTTGTCTTTCAACAGTCTCCTTCATAGCATTATATATACTTTTGCTGCTCATTGGGTATCTCACTTTTTCTGCTAAAATTTCTTCCTCGATTAGGAGAGGCATCAGTTTCCAAACACTGAGTGCGGGTTTGGAACTGAGCTTCACACTGAGTTGTTGAAAACCTCTACAGTGCTATTGTCGTTCATGTACTGACATATATTCCTTGATAGATGTTCCAAGTTCTATGGGAAATGTGGGTTCGACTCTGCTCAAGGCCCTTGCTCTTTTCCTCCTCTAATGTAGTGTGTTTCAAACTAAGAAACCAACTCCCAGGGCTAATCATAATCACCTGTCAGCTCCATGAAGGTAACAATGTTGCTAACTGGAAGAAATGTTAATGCATTTCAACCAGTTGAAACCAAACCGTCAGACCAAAAAAACTGCCAATTGGTTATTTTCTCATTCACAGCAACATTGTCTCATGGCCCATTATGTAGTTGTGTGGTGAAAATGCTTGTAATAGAGATTCTTGCAGTGAAATTCCTGGACATTCTCGGGCATTCTACCCTCTAAGACATATGGCTTAACTGGCTATGGCTTTCTGTTAACAATTCAGCTCTCTTTTGGCACAGGTGTCAACAAATTGTTTGGTTGTCTTTTTATGTGATTTTACAAATAGAAAGTTTTTGGGTAATTTTCATTCAGTAGTTAAATGAAAAATATTTCCAACTCAATCTTATTTTTATAGCCTGCCCCTACTTAAATTTGAGAAACAGTTGTCCTATATTTTATTTGGTCTGGTTTTAGTCAGTTTTTTTTCCTTCAAAGGCTTTAAAAATTGATCTTTTGCTTCAGCATAATATACATAATTGAGATATATTCAATTAACTTCTTAGTTCTTTATCAATATTGTTTTGTGTAGGAACTGTAAAATATTTTCATGTAAGTTATTCGTTGCCTATGTGAAGCGTGGATTTTCAGATAAATGCAATGAGCAATACAGCTGTCTCTTATACACAT